>JACEFZ010023010.1:0-123026 GCA_014155875.1 Cepaea nemoralis | reverse complement strand
GGATAAGATCACTTGGGGGCCTTCCCCAAACTACTAGTATGCAGATAGCAAAATAGCGGGTTCAACCCCTACACCAATCAGTTGGACTTGAATGCTGGCTTCTTATCCTTGACTTGAGGACATAAATTACAAGTACCTCTGAAGGCCAGAGTAGGTTCGCCTAATGACGAGAAACACTTGTAATAGGAAAAGCTAATCCACACGCAAGGATCAGGCCAGTGCACTAGAAGCAGTAGCACTGTATGGAGTACGCTTGCATTCGAAGCGAGAGGAAGGAAAAATTAAATAATAATAAAAGTAATCATATAATATCTGCAGCTCTCAGTATCTCAGCATTTGTTTCCTTCATTGTCCCTGAAATTCTCAACATTCTTTTCAATACCACACCTCCACTACCTTTAGTTTTTCACCCTTTCAGTATGTACTGTCCAGCATTGCCATGCATACTGGAGCACAGGTCACGCACAACTTTTCAGTAAATACAGACACCAAACATGTTCACATGAATGATTCAAAGATGCAACATCTAACGAAGGTGTCATATCTATGTTAGTTTACTCACAGATGGCGCCGCCGGCGTTTCCGGCTGGTCAGTAAGAAAAGTCTCCAGATTGTCTTTTACCCACTCGAATAAGGAGAAGGTCATGGACATGCCGAGAAGGTCACTGGCCTGCAAGAAGAATGAAGCAAATAAATGTAACAGCTAATGGCTTTTCTGTCTTTCACTTAATTTTACTAATCAGCAGATAGTGATCCGAACTGACATCTGCACTAATAAAAACATCATGCATAGATGATTTAAGTCTCTTGATAAATAGAAATAATCAATCTGATTCTTTTTATTGTGGTCTGGTGAGACCCTTGTTGCCTCATGTATTCTTTTATGTAGAAAAACACTTCCTTCTATGAAATACAGAATCACTGTGAAAAATCGGTGGATAAGTATCCATTTGCGTTAATTACTCCAACTGTTTTTTATCATGATATCTTCATAACACATGTTATCCAATCCTATCTTGACATTCACATCACTGCATCAAAATTATTTATATTTCTATTTCTTTTATTACCTACTGTACTTTGAACTTTCATGTAACATTCCTTCTTAACTGATTCATTCTTACCATTTATTGGTGTTTAACACTGGATCACACTAATGTCTGTATTCTTTTTGTTTGTTTTCTCTTCTTTCTGTTACTATTATTATTCTAAAACTCACTGCTACCACTCTATTAGTGCTTTCTCTGTCTCTGCAGACAGCATTAGGGCCACTCCTTCACTGTGAGGGAAATTTTCCTCTGCATGGCCTGAGTACAGCTGTTTTCCCCTATATTTAGAAGCACTGTGCCTGCTCCACTTCATAATCTCAAAATACTAAATCTGATCACATTTCCCTTCTTCTACCACCTGTGCTGTATTTTCCAATCTATTCACAGTTTTAACATTCCAGGGTATCTCCGTGTACAAGTGGTTAAGCAACCTGCCTCACACTCCGAAAGTTGTGGGATCGATTCTATGCTCCATCATTTGGTTAATGGGTAAAGTTTCCTTGGAGACTCCTGCGGGTCATTGCTGGAGCTATGAAGTTTGTGTTCTGTGCGATGCTTGCAGCAGGCTACATTGCAGAAATGGAATAAAGCCAGGAACAATGAAGTCTGTCCTCTCACCTTTAAACATTCCAGGTGACAATTCTGGAGATTTTCCAGGTGAATGGAGGTCTAAATTAGCAATCCAAACTCCATGTCGCTTTCTCTGCATCAGCTCATACCTCTTCTAATCAATTCATTAATCACTAATTATTTCTTAATTTTACAAAATGAAGAGGCAAAAAATGATTGAAAAACATGAGGTCAGAGCGGACAGTTGTTTTCATAAGGAATCTAAATGAGAGTGAAGAATTATAATACAGAAATAGGAATGACTATGTGTCTACTCTATAAAAGATGCAAACTAAATGCAGCCTAAAGATTAAATGTCCTGGCAGGGCAGACCAGGTCCTAAGCCTTGGTTGGCAACTGGTCTAGGATTGAACCTCCGATAGGTGAACAGTAGAGCATTGCTTTGCTGATCTGGCAGCTTCTACAGCTGGTCTTGTTTCAGATGTATTGGTGTTATCTTTCCTCTGGAGTAAACTAGGCAGGCTGAGAGAGGGATCATGCTGCATGGTCTCTAAAACTCAGTGCAGACTTTGTGCTAAGGAAGGGTATAACTCCATCCCTGGTCTCCACCATGGGTAGTGGTTATTGCCCTTTCTTTTAAGCACAGTGTAACAAACTATCGTCTGTCAAGACGGCCAGGTGCCAGTAATGAGACTCTGAAAGTGAACATCAAGACTGCTAAAGTATGACAATATGGACCTTATGAAAGATAACAGAAAAGTAAAATGAGTTAAGAGAAAACTGGCAACTGAAGAAGCAGAAACAAAAAAAGAGGATCCAGTGTGCTGATGCTGAGGTAGCAGGTTCAACCCCTACACTGGTTAGCTGGACTAAAATGTTGACTTCTCATCCTTGACTTAGGGACATAAATTAACAAGTACCTCTGAAGTCGGAGTAGGTTCACCTGGTGGAAAGGGCCACTGGTAATAAGGAAAGCAAATCTACACACATACAAATCAGTTCAGTTCACCGGAAGTAGTAGAACTTGTGTGGACTACTCTTGAGTTCAAAGCGAGTGCAAAAACAAAAATCAAACAAGAAAACAAAAAATAAAATAAATGGCAAAGTGATCACAAGGAAGCAAATCAAGAAGTTGAGACAAGAACTGACATCACAGCACTCTGGACATTCCCATACATGCACCATCCTCATCTTCAACAGCCAGCGAAGCGTCCCAATACCAGTGGTACCAGAAGCAGTCTAATTACGTGTCCGTCTGGCCTGTCCTTGGAGTCCTGAGAGTCAGCCAGACACCTGCAGCACCATTCTCTCAAAACCATGATAATCTATCTATTCTACTGCAGTATACACATGATGCCGGTCTCCCTGGCCTAGGAGTTAGCGACTTTCTCCGTAATCCTGTATGCTCTCGTGAGTAATGTGACGACGGCAAGAATCGGTAGCGGTTCTAACCGCGTTGGTAACTTACGGGGTATGTGAGCCGGCCGCTCAGAAAGCAATGGCAAATTACTAAGCGTAATCTTGCCAAGAAATTAACAATCAGCTGAAAGATGCTGGTGTTGACAGCGATGTCCTGTAAGGGATATGCAAACATTTTTCTTTTTATACACATGATCTTAACATCCCCCGATTACATCTGCCTTATCATATAACAACATCCCCAGAGTCGTCAGACTAGAAGTTAAATCGTATGAGACTTGACTGCAAATATAAACAACACAAATAAAAACAATTGTGTTTATCACTGAGCATAGCCACACACAGAACAAATAAAGACAAGAATAAGCCATGCATAGAGCAACAAAACAAAAACAGAGAAGACAGTTTCACGCTCTAATGTTGCATATCCCTTCCATGACGTTACTGTCAACACCAGCATTTTTCAGCTGCTGTTGATGAACTAGGCAAGTTTTATGTTCAGTAGTTTGCCATTGCTTTCTGAACAACCAGCTCACATACCCCTATAAGTTACCAGTGCAGCGTGACCTGCTGCTGATTCTGGCAGCTGCTGTTTTCCCCACATTGATATATATGGGATTACGAACAATGTCATTAACCACACCATGCATAGAGCAAAAACAGAAAACAAAAACAAAGGAAGAAAAGGAAAATGTATGAAGACTTGCATCTCATTTACCTGTTGCAGCAATGCAGACTTGACAGCTTCTTTCACCTGAGGTAATCTGAGGACAAACAAACACACACTTCATACAAATCAAAACATCTAAAACACGGGACCAGATCACCCAGCGAGTGCCGATTGTCTATACAAATTTGTCTACCACCATTTGTCCAATATATCTGAAAGTGAATAAAATTGGTCTTTTATTTTTTACACATAAATATGGGAGCTGCAGTAGCAGGGTTCAAGTTGCCTGCCAGCCCAGAGTTCTTGTGTTCGAACCCACTCTCAAAGTGAGGATTGTAAAACAAATTGACTCGGGTTCCCAGGTCAGCCCGGCCTAAAATGCGCACCAGGAAATGTTCTGGGAAGTCGGGGTGGCCGGCGTAATATCGACCTCATACTGACTATTGGGTGCTGATTGGTCTACACGAATATGGGATCCGACATCCAGCCTTCTCAGATAAGGGCGGATAACTCAGAGCATCCATGTACTTTTGTTGTAAGCATAAAAAATCCATTGGAATCTGAACTAGCGATTAAAAATCCATTGGAACCTGAACTAGCGATTAAAAATCCATTGGAACCTGAACTAGCAATCTCAGATAATGGTGAAAAACTCAGAGGATCCATGTACTTCTGTTGTATGCATGAAAAACCCATTGGAACCTGAACTAGCGATCTCAGATAAGGGTGAAAAACTCAGAGGATCCATGTAATTTTGTTGTATGAGTGAAAAATCCATTGGAACCTGAACAAGCAATCTCAGATAATGGTGAAAAACTCAGATGTTCCATGTACTTTTGTTGTATGCATGAAAAACCCATTGAAACCTGAACTAGCGATCTCAGATAAGGGTGAAAAACTTAGAGGATCCATGTACTTTTGTTGTATGCATGAAAAATCCATTGGAACCTGAACTAGCAATCTCAGATAAGGGTGAAAAACTCAGACGATCCATGTACTTTTGTTGTATGCGTTAAAAATCCACTGAAAGCTGAACCAGCCTTCTCAAATAAGGTGATGAACTCAGAAAGTCAATGTACTTTTGTTGTATGCGTTAAAAATCCATTGGGAGCTGGAAATCAAAAACAGCAGGTCAAATAGGCTGCTAGCCATGCTAACTTAGACAATTATAAAGCCTACCCACACACGAATATTTGTAGATTTGGGACTGGTTTGCGCACATTTGGATCCTGGGCGGTGCTTACAGAGTTGGTGCACTGTACTGAGATTTTCTCTGTGTGATCTATGGGAGGAGACTCTCGTCAGTAGTACTGACGAGTTCAAACGAGAGCAAAACTCGAATATAGTGCTTCCACATTGACATGGATAGGCCTTAGGTTCATACCAGAATACGATCAGCATTGCCAGTAGTGAGTTGTGCTCAATATATAAAGACTTGCATCCATTAGAGTGATGTTTGGGAATAAAGACTTGTTCTATTGGAGTGATGTTTGAGCATAAAGACTTGTTCTTTTTGATGTGATGTTTAGACATAAAGACATTGGAGTGATGGTGGTGTGACTTCTCTCCCAATCCAGTAACAAATACCACCTCTTCTAGACTGTGCTGCAGAGATCCCCTTCCCCTCTCCAACGGCAGAAAACGGTGGGGTGTGCCAGACCAATACTGGAACTTCACATCTGTGCTGACGCATATTAGTATGTAACCAGGTCACTTTTCAGCACAGCGCAAATGGATGGACTCGGGCGAACGTAGGGCTCGAATTAGGCGAAGGTTTGAGATGTTTCCTCAAGAAGTTTTAGATATTTTCTTGTCAACAGACTCCACCCTACTGCCCAGGAGAGTGTTAAAATGTAAAAGAAGATGAAACTCCAGCTGATATGTTCACAGAAGATGAAAGTCCAGCTGATATGTTCACAGAAGATGAAAGTCCAGCTGATATGTTCACAGAAGATGAGTTCAGCTGATATGTACACAGAAGATGAAAGTACAGCTGATATGTACACAGAAGATGAAAGTACAGCTGATATGTTCACAGAAGATGAAAGTCCAGCTGATATGTACACAGAAGATGAAAGTACAGCTGATATGTTCACAGAAGATGAAAGTACAGCTGATATGTTCACAGAAGATGAAAGTCCAGCTGATATGTACACAGAAGATGAAAGTACAGCTGATATGTACACAGAAGATGAACACTGCCATGGATATTGAAAATGTCAAATTCTTACACGTGTTTGTTGTAAAACAATTCCATGCTTATGACGGGAAGTTCCTCAGGATAGTTGCTTGGCCAGGAAATTTCCACAATAAAAGACTTCTGGCTGCCATCTTCTCCATACTGTAATGAGAAAATGACAATACAATTATGTCTAAACAAGTCTCGCACACAATGTCACTACTACTGCTGCCCTGCTTCTACTACTCTTGCTAATACTCCTACTATTAACACTAGAAAATCAAAATAAAATTATGAGACCTATGGTGTGATCTCAATGGTTTGATACGAATTATGTCCATATTCCATAGTTGTAGGTTTATGTGTATGATAAACATGGCTAATGAAGACTTTGTGTGCCGTCGTCATTTGGAGGCGACAGGTTCGATCCCTGTCAGTGACTATAGCTTTCAAATGTTATGTTGTCTAGTGCGTCTTCTAATTTCTTCTACTTCATTCTTTCCCTTCTGTGAGTGCCAAACAATACTATGTGTGTTTATTTGTGAACTGTCTTAGTGGCCTCAAAGGGTTCTCAAATTGATTTTCTGTGTAATATGTGTACTAAATTGAACCGACCAATCATTTCTCGTCTTTAAATGTTTGTGAATATACTAGACACAGCATTACGGTCTGATGTGCTTGTGTGTTTGTTATTTGACCTATGCTGGTATAATATAAAATTATGAGACCTGTGGTGCTATCTCAATGGTTTGATACGTATTCTGTCCGTATTCCATAGTTGTAGGTATCATCTGTATGATAGACATGGTCAATGAAGACACTTTTCTGGAGTGTCTAGTAAGTCATGCGTCGAAGTACATATGTTCCTGCACACTCATCAAACGGCTAGTGCTTTAGACATATTCAACCAAGACAGGATTCAGCTAAGTAACCTCTGTATATTAGTTTGGTGTCTGTGTTGTTTTGTTCTGTGCTGACGAAGGCTTTGGCCGCAACATTCATTTTGTTTCTTGTAATCGTGTTCTAGTAAAGCTCACAATCTACTTATCGTATTTTGGTAATTCATATGTTCCTGCAGCGAGGCGCCGTCGTCATTCCGAGGTGACAGGTTCGATCCCGGTCGGTAACTATAGCTTTCCAATGTTATGTTGTCTAGTGCGCCTTCTAATTTCTTCTACTTCCTTCTTCCCCTTCTATGAGCGCCAAACAATACTGTGTGTGTTTATTTGTGTAATATTAACATTACTACTACTACTACAACTACTATTACTATAACAACTACTACTTCTATTACAACTACTACTACTACAACTACTACTACAAGTTTTACTACAACTGCTACTACCATTACAATTGCTACTACTACTACTACTACTACTACTACTACTACTACTACTACTACTACTACTACTACTACTACTACTACTACTACAACTACTACTTCTATTACAACTACTACTACAACTACAACTTTTACTACAACTACTACTACTATTACAATTGCTACTACCACTACTACTTCTACTACAACTACTACTAAAACAATGACTATTTCTACTGCAACAAATATTACTACAACTACTACTACTAGTGGAGCTTATGTGTCCCTATGTCTCCACCTTGTAGTGGTAGAGTAGCTTGTGTGTCCCCATGTCTCCTTCATGTAGTGGTAGAGTTTGTGTCTCCATCCTGTGGTGTAGAAGCGTAACTCTGGCAATTATCATCATGTGTGCCAGCAGAAACCATAATCCCACGCAGGGACATCAACACAGCAGGTCCTTCCAGAACACTGCTCTCATCACGACTTGCTGAAAAGTGTCTCAGTCTTTGCCAGTTCTCTTGCCTCAGACACCTTCATGCCCAAGCTTTCTGCAATGCTTGTATCTATCTTCATACTGATTTGTTTCTGCCTCTTTTCCCAGGAAACCATGCCTTCCATCACTGCTCTTTTGAAACCACCATGATGTTGACTATGGTAAAGTATTTCAGTTTCTGAGGCAGGAACAACACAGGTGCATTCAGTCTCATCTCATCTTGTTCCTCTTGTACCTTGCGGCGTGGAGGTGAAGCATAAACAGCGGGAGAGCACCCGTTTAAGGGCTTCATATATCGAGATTGACATGGACTCTGCTATTCCTTCTATCCATTGTTTCTTCTGCTTCCATCTGGTCTGTACATCATTGATTGTTGTAGTATGCTGTTAACTGATAATCTAGTTACATGGCCTTGCTGCCTTCTAATAAAATCTAGCACTGCTATAACCTGCACTTTAGTCCTGATTTCTACATTTCTTATTTTCTCCGTTCTTGATACATTGAGTATTCTGCTCAGGAATCTCATTTCTGTTGTTGTGCTATGAAAAAGAATCACCATTCCTACACTCTGACAACTGCTGCGGGTGACACAACACATATAGGTGTGTTCCCAATGATACTGATTCTAGTTAATCAATCAATTAAGATAATAAACTTGAAACACACTACCTTATAATGAAAGACCGTGTCGCTCATCTGTTTAAATGCTTCATCCCCGTCATAGATTGACTTGAGGACCTCCAACTCTTCCTGCAAGATGAACAATGATATAGAACATCAATGATTGATCGAGCATTGCTTAAACAAGAACAATGAATTCATCAACAAAACCACAAAGTGGAAAGGGTCACCTTCACAAGAACACACCCACTGGTGACTTCATGGATGTGCCAGTTAGGACAAAGAATGACTCTAATACAGATACAATCAAATATTACCCCCAAACAATTATACTTAGGTTGTTTTTTTTGGTTTTGTTTTTTGGCATTCGCTCGCTCTGAACTCAAGCGTAGTCCATACATGTTACTACTTCTAGCACACTCGACTGATTTTTGAGTGTGGGCCAGCTTTCCCTATTACCAGGGAACCTTGCCATCAGGCGATTCCACTCTAACTTCTGGGATACTTGTAATTTACATCCCCAAATCAACAATTTATTCCAACTGACCGGTGTAGGGATTGAACCTATTACCTTGGAAACAGTACATCAGAAGTTTAAGAGAATGCGCTCTTATCCATTCAGCCATACTGACCTCCAATACTTAGTTGAAAAACATGGCTTTTCTTCAAGAGAACTGAACTATTAGAAAACAATAACTGTTCAGTATTCTAAAACATGGCTTTTCTTCAAGAGAATGTAACAGTGAGGGAATTAGGTTAGGAGTAAAGAGTTAAGGAATGCTGCGCATTCCTTGACTAGGGGGAAAACCATAGTGAACGTGTGTGCACGAATGAAGAAGGGTATCTAGGTAAACACACACGTCACTTGGGGCCAGCGAGAAGAGATGTCAACACCAAGAAGGGAGTCTCCATCATGTGTGCTGAGATAGAACGATTCAGCTAATAAAGTATCTTTCTAACAACGCGAAGACTTGTGTGCTGTACGATCACTATTATAACCTGTATGTAACACTGTGACACAGGTTGATTTGGTGCCGTGAATTTATGAAACATGGGAGGTCGCGGAGAGAGAGAGTACCGACATAGAAGATGGTTATGTCTGGCGTGTCTGGAGAAGTAAATATTGAGAAACGCAACAGATGAAAGCCGACTGTTGGTAGCTGTTCTGGGTTCTCACTGAATTCCTGGTTAAGAAGGAGATCCATTTTCAAGGACAGCGCTAAAAAAAAAAGGTTTGATTGATACTTATTTTTTTGAAAGACTGATGTTATTACATAATTATGAAATTAACTGGAGAACTGACCAACGCAAAATGGTATATTGAGATCAAGTAATGCCGTTCTGCATCAAAAATCAGTACAAATTATGAGTTTTAACCCGTGGGACTGTTGAAGGTGAAGTCAAGGTTATGGTGCAAATTCCATAATTATGAAATCAAGGTCTGCAATACTCTCTACAGTCACTTCAATTAAAGGAAGGCATAAATGAAACTTGTCTCAACTCGGGGTTTGGATAAAGTAATTTAAACTGACCATGGCGAGAGTCCCACATGAAAATAAGAGACTGGATAGCGTCAGCTTTAAGTCCAATTGTTGTTGACTGGATTACGTTTGCGCTGAAATATATATATGAAAATCCCAGATTGCTGTGGGAAAGTGAGTTTTTTTTGCTGAAACCATGAGCAGTTGTCGGTTGCGTGAAGGTGACCTTACTTGAAGGGAATCTACAGTAATCGAGCAAGTAATTAAAGTCTTGTTGCGAGCCTGATATCGAGCATAATCAACGTCAGGAAATAATTGGAAAGAACTGACTTCGACTTCGATTGAATTATTAAGGAAAGAAATCCAGAGGCTCTTCGTTGTTCTGCTCATTTTAACGAGCTTGATTAGAGTCCTTTTTTATGTGGTGTAGGTAATTCTGAATCAGGAGGTCATTTAAATTCTTTTGTCAGAATTCAGGGTTGAAACAGGAATATTTCTTCGTCAGGATCTTCGATTGGAGGCTTTAGTTAAGATAATTAGATAATATTAGAGTAATTAACAGATTATGTATTGTTGCTGGGTTTGAAATTAATATTGTTTGAAATATTTGTATATTGCTTGATAATTATAAATTTTAGGATGGAATCCCAAGATTTTTCACAGGTACTGACTGGCGTTGGCGGGGCAATATCAAGGTTGGATGCAGTGTTAAGACAACAAAATATAAGCACTGATGTTGAAAGATTTAGTGGTCAAGCAAATCAGTTTAAGAAATGGATTATTTCTATTGAAAAACATGCATATTTAGTAAACGCTACAGATGGAGAGAAAAAGAACTTGGCATACAGAACAAGTACAAGTCCAGTTTCTGACCACATTAGAAGAAAGTTAGAAGCAGCAGGAGGTGAAACCTGGGAAGAATTTAAAGATGATCTCGCAAGAAAATATGCTGAAATTACTGATCCACAACACGCATTCTCAGTATTGCGACAGACTAGACAAAACAGCACAGAAAGTGTTCAGTTATACAGTGACAGGTTAATCAATTTAGCTGAAGAGTCATTTTTAGGACAGAATGTACGAGCAGAAGAAGTGGAACGGATGTTAGTAGGGATTTTTGTTGATGGGATTAGGTCAGATGGATTGAAATTTAAATTATTAAGAGAGAATCCTGCAAGATTGTCACAAGCGGTAGATATCGCTATACAAGAGGAAAGCTTGAGGAGGAGGTTTAGGTTAAGGGTAGGACGAGAGTTAGGTAGTAGTTCGGAAGATAGAATTGAAGAACCTATGGAAATAGGACAGTATAGACATGGATGGAGAGGAAGACGAGGAGAAATACAGATGGTGCAAAGAAACGAGAATGTATATAATCAAGATAGAAGAGGACAAGTGAGAAATACTGTAAGAAACATGGAAGGTAACACAAATAACTCGAATGTGGTTTGTTGGGGATGTCACCAACGTGGGCACATTTTTCGCTTTTGTGGTAACAGAAGTGGCCCATCGAATACGCAAAATAGTAGAGGTGTTCAGACGAGTATACAGAATAGAATGGCAAATGGCAGACCAGCAAATTGGAATTCTGGAGAAATACAGAGAAATTTTAGAAGGTTAGGAAATCAGGGAAATTGGCATCCCGCTTACTGAATAGGATCGGCAGTAGGAGGGAAGATAGTAAGATCCAAAAAGGGCATCAATATATTAAAAACCCAAAGGATGAGTATAATAGAACGTTTAGAAATAAAAAACAAGCCGAAGAAAAACAATTGTCATTAAATATGGTAGATCCTAGCTCATGTATAGTACAGATAGGAAAATATAAAGTTAGAACATTAGTTGATTCGGGAGCACAAGTTAGCGTGATTAAAGAAGCATTTTTATATCGAATGTTAAAAAATTGTAAAATATTTAGAATTCAGGAGAATCTTCATTCGGTAACGGGACAAAAATTAGAAGTGTTAGGACAAACGATGATAAATTTGAAATTAGGAGGGATAAATGTTAGGCATATGTTCCATGTGGTTAAAGATTTAAATAGAAATATGATATTGGGACGAGATTTTTTATTGAAAAATGGGGTGAGACTTTTATTTGATTTGCATAAATTAAAATTCCAAGATGTTTACGTAGATCTAGAAGAAGATATGCATGTGTCGACACTAGTTAGAGTCAAAACGACCATGAATTTAAAACCACAGTCAGTTAATTTGATACAAGCAAAACTGAAAAGAAACCCGTATTATGTAGCAGGAAACATAGTCAGAATAACGGAATTGCAAAATGAAATAATTGATGAGCCAGGTTTAGAAGTTCCGGATGGAATAATAGAATTAGATAAAAGTTTAACATTTCCAGTAATGGTTATTAATAACACAGGTAGAGAAATTAAATTATACAGAGGATGTGTAATAGCTAAGCTAGAACATAACGTTAGTGACATATTGGCAACAGATAGAGTAAATATGGCAGGAATAAGTTATTCAGAAACCTCTAATGAAAGAAGTAATAATAGACGCGGATACAGAAGAAAAGGGAACGTAAGAATGGATGAATTGATCCATCCATCTAGAAGAAATACAGCACAAATACATTCACTAGACAAAGTAACAAGAGAAAAAGAATTGTTAGCACAATTAAAAACTTCGCCAGAAAATAAGGAAGTGTTAGAACAACTTATAAAGCAAAATCAAGATGTGTTTGCGATAAATGATTTAGAATTGGGTAAGACACAAACAGTTACGATGGAAATAGACACGGGAGATCATCCACCAATTAGTTTAAAACCATACAGAACTCCATTAAGAAATAGAGAAGTTGTAGAAAAGGCAATAGAAGATATGTTGAAAGCAGGCATAATAACTAGATCAAAATCAGAATGGTCATCTCCGGTGGTAATTGTGGCCAAGTCTGATGGTTCGAACAGGTTCTGTTGTGACTACAGGGCGTTAAATAAAATTACTAAGAATGTAGCGTACCCACTGCCAGTAATTGATGATATTTTGGGGCTGCTTAATGGTTCTACATATTTCACAACGCTGGACGCAAGGGCAGGATTTTGGTGTATTCCGATGTCGGTAGACGCGCAAAAGAAAAGTGCCTTTTGTACTCATATGGGTTCGTACGAATTTTTACGTATGCCATTCGGTCTCAAAATGCACCGTCTCACTATATGTTCTTAATAAATGAAGTGCTAGACGGTATGCAAAGTTTTGCCCTAGCATATATTGATGACGTATTGATTTTTACGAAAGGAGATGTAGAGAATCATTTAAAACATGTTAGACTAGTATTTGACAGATTAAGAAGGCATGACGTTAAATTAAAGCTTAGTAAGTGCCAGTTTTTAAAGACAGAAACAAAATATTTAGGCTATATAATAAATAGGGAAGGTATTAAACCAGACATGGAAAAGATAAAAGTTATTAAAGAGTTACCTCCTCCCACTAACGTTAAGGAAGTGAGGGCTTTTATAGGAACGTGTGCGTATTATAGGCGGTTTGTACCAGCCTTTTCAAGGATAGCAATACCTATTACGAATTTAACGGGAAAATACGCTAGATTTAAGTGGGATGATGAGTGTCAAAAAGCGTTTGAACTTTTAAAAGATAGCTTAACGGTGGTACCATTATTGACACATCCAGACCTGAATAAACAGCTAATACTATACACAGATGCTTCAGATAACGCAATAGGAGCATGTTTGGTTCAACCATATGAAGGAGAAGAATCTGGAATACCAGGGGTTAAAAATGAAAGACCAATCTATTTCTTGTCGCATAAACTTAGCAGAACTCAACGCAAATGGCCGATTATTGAAAAGGAAGCATATGCTATACACTACGCGCTGCAAAAATTAAATTACTACTTACATAACGCCAATTTCATTATTAGAACTGACCACATGCCATTAAAGTCGATATTAGAAGCACCAATACAAAATAGGAAAATACAAACGTGGGCATTGAATTTACAAGGGTACAATGCTAAGGTTGAATATGTGTCAGGGAAACATAATACGTGCGCCGATCTTTTGTCTAGAATCCCGTATCCACAGTCATCAGGAAACACGGAAGATGAAGTTGAACCAGAGGTAGACGATCGAAACTGGCAAGTAAATATATTAGATTCTGCCATAATAAATAGGGAAGAATTTGAGAGTTTACCATCGGAGCAAGAGTCGGAATCTAGAACAGAAGACCCACATTTAGAACAGTTTGATATGAAAACAGAACAGGAATTAGATCCAAAAGTAATACAGATAAAAAAGAAATTGAAAGAAACAGGGGAAAATAGTTTTAAAAGAAAGTTTGTAGAGTTACAAGAAGACAATCAATTATATTATATCAGTGAAAAAGGTGAAGGAGTAAGAAAATATATTCCGAAACATTTAGAACAAGAAGTCTTAAAGGCATACCACGATAATAATGGTCATTTTGGACGAGATAAGTTAGTGAAGGCTATTAGCAGTAAATATTATTGGCCGAATTTATTCAAAAGCGTATATGAATATGTTGAAGCATGTGAAAAGTGTAGGTTAAGAAACATGAAGATAATCAAATGTCCTTTACAAGATACCGATATTCCTCAATTTCCAATGCAGAAAGTAAGTTTGGATATTTCAGGTCCTCATCCAAAAACATTATCGGGAAATGTATACCTACTACATATAGTTGATTCATATAGTCTTTGGCCAGAAGTGTATCCAATTCCAGACAAGAGTGCTGATTCAGTTATAAATATGCTTTTACAAGAATTTATACCAAGGTTTGGGTGTCCACAAATAATACTTACAGACAATGGGAAAGAGTTTGTAAATAAAAAGTTTGAGAAATTGGTAAAAGATTGGAATATAAAACACATTAGGACTTCATATTACAGACCAACTTCTAATGCTAAAAATGAGAGACAACACAGAACACTATACAATATTCTAGCGAAAAATGTAGAAGAACACGATATGGATTGGGATCTTTATTTGGGGATAGCATTAGCGGCGATACGTACACACGAAAATGAAGGAACAGGTTTCTCACCATTTTACTTAGTACATGGAAGAGAACCAATATTGCCAATTGATAATTTATTAAAGCCTAGGAGAAAATATCTGGGGGAAGATTTTCAAGAAACAAGGTTGCAAGAAATGCATAAAGCACATGTACGTTTAAGAAATAATATAATTAAGGCTAGAGAAAGACAGAAGAAATACGCAAATAAAAATGCACACTTACAAGAGTTTAACGTAGGTGATAGGGTATATTATAAAAAACATAGAAAAAACTCTAAGTTTGATGCTCATTGGGTCCCGGGATACTATATTTTAGAAAAAAAAGGTCCAGTGTCGTATACTATTAAGAATCAAATTTCAGGGCATGTTGCACGTTCACATGTAGAACACTTAAGGCGGGATAATGAAGAAAGGGATGCAGAGAATAATAATAATAATTATTGTTCCGAAGAAATATTGTCAGGTGGACAGATTGTCAGACAATCGGTATATCCAATACCTATAGAGAATGGAAAACAAGTAACAACAGCATCTACTACAGCTGAACAAGAAGAAACGGTACCAAAACAGTCATGACAGAGGAAAATAACGTGTATGACGATTATATTAGTGAAGAGTCAGTTAGGGAAAATATTGAACCTCCATTTATGAATACAAGACAGGCAGTAAAAAGAAAGTTGGATAGACAGAAAGAAAAAGAAATTAAGAGGCAAAGGAAACTTAGAGCGAATTCTTCGAGTGAGGAAGAGATGCCACTATTTGAAAATTTGTTGAGACGGCAAGACAGGAAAATTAGATTGGATTTAGAAAGGAAGAGATTAGCGGTTGCTAGTAATGGATATACAGATGGGGAACAAGAGATAGATGAAAAGTCAGAAACTGATGAAGAAGCTGATATGAAAGAAGATAGCTCTCCTCGAGAGGATAGCGACATTGATGTAGATATTGCAATTATAGAAAAAATTTGAGGTTATTAAAGAAATGGAGAAGTGATAGATGAATAGAGTGATACAAGGTTCTGCAGATGGCAGATAGAAGAAGAAGTTGGACACGATATTTTTGTGTTTACAAAGGTACTTGATGGAGTTTTTCTAAAGCGGAAAATTATTATTGGGTACTCAGAATATGGTCTTGAAATTTATAATGTATGTGTACATTGATTAATGTGGGGGGATAAATATGATGAGGGGATTGAAATGCTTTGCTCAATTGTTGGGACTTCAATTGTGTTTTATGAAATGTGAAAAATAAGTTAACTTAGATGGTTATTTTTACGATGTTTTGGGTTGATTGAGTTACCTTAAGGGTGTTTAAAATGATTATTACTTTGAAGTTCAGTTAGAAGATGAATTAAAGTAGTGGTTAGTGAAGTGACTCTATATGTAGTAATGGAGGGGTATGTTGTTATTACATGTGGGGTATGCAATGTATATACAAGGTTTATAATAGGAGCTGGGTTGAACAGCGTTTAATGGGAGAATATGGGGGGAATGCCAGGTTGAGTTTTGGCATTTAAATAACGGCATATTGGAAGAAGAAGACTGTACTTAACAGTATAATAATAGTTAGGAAGTTTTTGGTTGTTGAAGGAATGGTAAACGGGAAATTGATGATCTGAATAATACAAAGGCTAGCAGTTTTGGATTAACATATTTTTTTGATAATAACAATTATTATTGACGGAAACTGAAGATAAATTTTGAAACTTTATTTTTTGATAAAGTTTTGAGAATGTATGGGAAGAGAAAGGTGATTACTTCTTACTTTCTTACTTTTCCTTACTTTTATTAATTTCAGGTGCGCACCTACACAAATCTAAACTAGCTATTTTTTTCTGTCTATCCTAGAATACTGAGAGTGTGAGAATGTGAATAAGGGGGAAATAAAGGATAAGGGGAATATCTTCAGTTTTGTCAATCATAATTTAGATGGACATTTTAAAGTTAAAAGCGGTTCGCTTATGGAGACTTTTGTATTGTGGGGAATTTTATGGAGAGTTTTGTAGAAAGTTTTCTAGAGAACTTTATAACGAGTTTTGTAGAGAGTTTCGATATTATTGTCTCTGGTTAGCAATTGGCTATGAGGAGATAGGAGAATTGAGTTAGGAAATATATGGAATTGTTGTTATTGTAGAATAGAGTTGTAAAGTTAACTAATTAAAAGTTGGGGTTGAGATTTTTTCAAGGAAAAATTCTCTTTGAAGAAGGGGAGGCATTGTAACAGTGAGGGAATTAGGTTAGGAGTAAAGAGTTAAGGAATGCTGCGCATTCCTTGACTAGGGGGAAAACCATAGTGAACGTGTGTGCACGAATGAAGAAGGGTATCTAGGTAAACACACACGTCACTTGGGGCCAGCGAGAAGAGATGTCAACACCAAGAAGGGAGTCTCCATCATGTGTGCTGAGATAGAACGATTCAGCTAATAAAGTATCTTTCTAACAACGCGAAGACTTGTGTGCTGTACGATCACTATTATAACCTGTATGTAACACTGTGACAAGAACTGGCCTAACTATTAGAAAACAATAACTGTTCAGTATTCTAAAACATTTCTTTTCTTCAAGAGAACTGGCATAACTATTAGAAAACAATAACTGTTCAGTACTCTAAAACATGGCTTTTCTTCAAGAGAACTGAACTAACTATTAGAAAACAATAACTGTTCAGTATTCTAAAACATGGCTTTTCTTCAAGAGAACTGGCCTAACTATTAGAAAACAATAACTGTTCAGTATTCTAAAACATTTCTTTTCTTCAAGAGAACTGGCATAACTATTAGAAAACAATAACTGTTCAGTACTCTAAAACATGGCTTTTCTTCAAGAGAACTGGCCTAACTAACTATTAGAAAACAATAACTGTTCAGTACTCTAAAACCAAAACAGTGCTATATTTTAATGTAAAATAGTCATTCGTTATGTGTTAAGACAAATTTACTTTTTTCTTAGCAGTGGCAGCGGGAGTAACACTACAAGTACAATGGAGATATGCTCTGCCATGGATACTTAACTTTAAATTAACGAAGGTACTGATACACAAGTAGAGACCCTTTAACATGCCTCAAGACGTATTGGACAGATGATACTAGACAGCATATTTGGATAGACCAATCTGCTCTCCAGGCAGAGCTGATGTGGTCAAAATCATATTAACCTTCACCTTTACATCCCCAAGACATTATCTGGTACTCATTTTTAGCTGGGTCAACCTAGGAGCCAGGTTGTGACCATCGGCCTGCAGGCAGCCTCTATGCTGCGGTCTACCTAGTCTCCCGATGATACCACTACTGTCATGCTTGCGTTCGCTGGCTGTGAACTTCAGCGTGAAGTCCTGTATGTCGGATGAAGACATCCTGTTGTCCAATATCAGTGTGATGTCATACCAGAGTGAGGTTTGTGTGAGTATCCGTTGTCCCGTGTCTGGCTTATTAATATTGGTGTGCAGACTGGTGGTTCCTCGCCGTGCAGGCAGATACTCTCCGACTTCGGAAGAATCAACGATCCTACTACGTTAGCCAGGGCCCCGAAGGGACCTGTTGCCCAGGACGCATGACTATGACGTGTTAGTAGGTCTTGGCCAGTATAAAACCTGGCCATGGTGCCTTGGAAACACCTCTGCGTCTCCGCTACTGTCATAAATTTCCACATCTTTCTTAACTAACTTAACTGCCACAACGTGAAAGAAACCAAGAGCTTATGAACGTATTTATCCTGAACGCAATCGATATTTAATATTTATGTAATTACAAATAATAATATTTAATAATAATATTATTAATATTCATTAGCAATAATTACTTAATAAATTACCAATAAATAACTAAATAACAGATTAATTAAAATACTGACTGACAGAATGCTAATATTGAGGGGCTGGTACTCATTTTCCATGAGGTAAGGGCCAGCGACTGATAAGAGGGAAATCATGGATGGCTCAGGCGGAGGATACGATCAGACAACATTAGGCAAGGAGAGGAGTGGGTCAGAGTGCCAGCGGAGCAGTCAGACTTGTGCAGAGATATAATTACATTGAGCCAGGAATGCAGGGAGTGGCCAGCAGGGGCCATGGAAGTGGAAATCCAGCAACTCATTCAGGATAATGCTCACCTGGGTGATGTGATTATCTACACAGATGGTTCGGTGTTGAGAGATAGTAGAAGTGCCTGGGGTTTCTTGGCAAAGGCTAATGGTCGATGTTTGGTGCAGGAGAGTCTGGCATATGATACCACAACATCCAGCTTAAGAATGGAGGTGGAGGCAGTCAGTGCAGCTTTCCGCTGGATGGAGAATACAATACACACACACATTGTGATTGTAACTGACTCAGAAAGCATGCTGAGTAGGGTGAGGATTGGCAAGCTTCGGGCAGAGTGGCTTGTTTCTCTTCGGAGGTCACGGGTGGCAAGCATCGCCTGGATCTTTTCTCTGGGGCATGCTGGTTTGCTGAGGAATGAACAACAGGCGGACAGATTGGAAATGGATCACCATGGTCTGACAAGAATGCGACAGCGAGGAGTGACGAGGGGATCTGGCCGATGCTCAACGCTGAGAGGAAAGGTGAGACGCACATATAATCAGATTGCTACTGGTACTGTTGGTGTTGGAACTCTTCGCTGGCTGCTGAGGATGGGGACGGAGCACTTATGGGAATGCCCCGAATGCTGTGATGTCGGTTCCTAAAAATCAATCAATCAATCATGCTAATATTTAATTAGTATTAGTATTACTTAGTATATTACCTATATATGATATGATATTATAAATAAATATGAATTATTATTATTAATATTATTCATTTTAGAAATTAGAACGACAATACACGTCTTTAAGCTGCAATCTTGATTTGATAAAAATAAAATAACATTTTAAAATGATAAATAATAAATTAATTAATTTAAATGAACATCAAATCAATATTGAATTAGAATTATTGATAAACCACCTACTTGTTGGGATTCATTAGCCGCCATATTTGTCGGAATTCTAATTATTTACAGCTACTTGAAATGATGATAAGATATGAATGAATATCGCGAGATATTCACAGCAAACAAGATGTGTTGTTGTCTGTATCTGTAATTTTGTTGACATTTACTTCACGCAGTCCATACTTGTGGGCGCTGCCATTTTGTTTGTCTATCAGGCCTGTCAACGTATCTATCTATCTATCTACCTACCTACCTACCTACCTACCTACCTACCTATCCGTCTCTCTCTCTCTCTCTCTCTCTCTCTCTCTCTCTCTCTCTCTCTCTCTCTCTCTCTGCCAGTCTATGACTATCAGGAATTGACGAGGAACAGGAAGACATCTGCCGAAATACTTAAATAGTAATGTCTATTGTTCTTCCCACACTCCCTGTAGTTATGCCCATTGACTTGATTTGGGTTGTCATGAATAACTTTTCTTGCCCACGGTTCTCTCAATTAGAGTCTCAGTCTACTTCCTTAGAGCACACAAGGAGAATACCACACAGTGCTCGCACTTCGTGGCACTGGCGAGGATCCACGTGTGTGTGTAGTAGAATCACGCATGCTGTAAACTGTGTGTAATAGAATCACACATGCACATGCTATAAATCACATGTGCTATAAATTGTGTATAGTAGAATCACGCGTGCTATAGATTGTGTATAGTAGAATCACGCATGCTATAAATTGTATATAGTAGAATCACGTGTGCTATAAACTGTGTATAGCCTAATCACGCGTGCTATAAACTGTGTGTAATAGAATCACACATGCTACAAATCATACATGCTATAAATTGTGTATAGAAACATCACGCATGCTATAAACTGTGTATAGAAGAATCACGCATTTTATAAACTGTGTATAGTAACATCACGCATGCTATAAATTGTGTATATTAGAATCACGAATGCTATAAATTATGTTTAGTAGAATCACGCGTGCTATAAACTGTGTATAATAGAATCAATCGTGCTATAAATTATGTATAGTAGAATTACACATGCTATAAATTGTATATTGTAGAATCATGCGTGCTATAAGTCTTGTATAGTAGAATCTCCAAATCACCTCCAAATGACGACAGCAGCTTGCTGCAGGAACAAGTGTACTTAGACGCATGACCAACTAGCGATGTCCAGTTGGTCGTGCCTCGATATATAGCTGACCATCTACCCATAACAATAGTCATTAGCTTTGAATTGTTATATTGTCAAGTGTGTCCTCTGGTCTCTACTTCTTTCTTCCCCTTCTATGAGTGCCAAGCATAAATGTGTGTTTATTTATAAACAATGTGAGGTGGCCTTAAAGAGTACCCCGACTGAGATTATTCTGTGCAACATAAACAAGATGCGTTATGATTATGGCATGATTTTGATCGCCTATAAGAAGTTACCAGAAGTTGTTGTTGTTGTTGTTGTTGGTGTTGTTTGTGTGTATGTGTGTGTGTGTGTGTGAGAGAGAGAGAGAGAGAGAGAGAGAGAGAGAGAGAGAGAGAGAGAGAGAGAGAGAGAGAGAGAGAGAGAGAGAGAGAGAGAGAGAGAGAGAGAGAGAGAGAGAGAGAGAGAGATTGCAACATAAAGTCAAAACAAAGGTTTTAGTCTGAATTGCACTTTAAAAAAAAAAAGTAATGTTAATTGCAAAGAAATGTCTTCCCAAATGCAACATCTAAGTGAGTGGAACCAATCTGAACTTAATCAATGGATTTCAGAATTCGGGTCCTTTAAATAATAGCATTGGAAGAAGCTTTTCAACAGTTACATGCGGATAGTCCAAGCAACGGAAGCGTTTCGTGAGATGAAGGATATTTTGTGCAATATATCTGCGTCAATCAAGGTCTGAAAAGAAATATTTACAGCTATATCGAGCACATCCTGGTGTACAGAAGCGAGTCATGGACAGTCGGCAGACTAGTGACGAATTACGAGGGTAAGTTAATAAGTAAGCCACAAATGGCTGTAGAAAAATAATTAAATATGGTAACAACTTGAAACCAGTTTATTTTTATACATGCATTGTCCCTTTATTTCTTAACATAATTTCCACCAACATTGATGTACATATCCAATCGTTTTACCAGTCCTCCCATACCGGCTGCATAGGAAAGCGTGCCCTGTTTCATTTACCTGCCATCCCACAGAACTGTGTGACTTAGTTATTGACTCGCCTTCGTAACTTTTTCTATCCAGCTATGCACCGCTTTAAGGGATAAACATTTGTCAGAATAAACACTGAAAACCCACCTTGTGAAGTGAAAAAGTGGTTTAGAAAATATAGCACGCAGTTCTATGCAGCGGGTTCGGAAGGACTGGTAAAACGATGGAATAAGTGCATCAATGTTGCTGGAAAGTATGTTGAGAAATAAAGGGACAATGTATGTATAAACATAAACTGGTTTCAAGTTGTTATCATATTTAGTTATTTTTCTACAGCCATTTGTGACTTACTTATGGACTTACCCTCGTATATAGAAGCTTAGGACATGTAGTTTTATAGAAAAAGTAATGAGAAACTATAATGTAAAAGTAATGGAGACCGATAAAAAGAGTAACGAAAATATCTTGAAAGAAGTTAATTCCCAAAGTAAACTGATGGCTCGCAGCACAGACAGTTCATGTAACGAGAAGCTAGAATATGTTGTAACAACTGGAAAACTGGAGGGGAGGAGATTGAGGGGAAAACCAAGAGAGATCATGCTGGGCGATGTGACATCATGCCGTGGATGAACATTGTTGACAGAAATTATTGGCAGTACATGAGGTAGTAGACTGTGGACAGTCAAGATCACCAAAACCACACGGCATGGACTACAAGAAGACATGGAATACGCGAGACAGAAGTCTGTGGGCAGGCATGATCACCAAAGCCAGGCGGCGTGGACTATAAAAAGATACAACATTCATGCAAATGTACCAGCCATTTCTTTAGAGTTGAGCTGAGTTGCGTTAAGAACCGACATCACTGCACTCAGGACATTCCCATACGTGCTCCATCCCCTCGTTCAACAGCCAGCGAAGAGTCATACTACTAATCGTTACCACCGCTATCTGATTAAAAGTTCTCCTGGTCTCCCCTTTCCGTTTTGAGATTCTTCCAGAACCCCTGCCGATACCCCGCAATCTCATTCTTTCCATATATGGGTTCTAAATCTGTTTCTCCACCTGGCCCCACAAATGCACGACCACCTCCCCCTTGTCCATAGGCAAAATACCACCAAGAGGTGCATTCCCTGCCAGCCTATCAGCCTGTTCATTCCCCCGTACCCCCGCATGGCCAGGGCAAAGTATCCATACAATTCTCACGATCTGTGACCTCTGAAGCGACGAGAGACATTCCACATGAAACATTACTTTCTCCACCTTGCTAAGCATACTCTTTGAATCCATAATGAATACAACGTGTGTTGCAGTAGTCTCCTCTAGCCACCGGAATGCCGCTGTTACTACCTCCGCCTTCATTATCATGCCGGAGGTCGTAGTCTCTCATATTAGAACAATTGCGCAATCAAGTGCCCCTGTTTTCAACCAGCGGGTTCAAATGGCATTGTGTGGTAACCTACAATGCCCTACTTTATTATCTGCGCAAAATCAATATCCAGAACCCGCCTGACGTGGATTCAAGATCCATATAGCTCTAAATTCATCTGGATTATAATTTACGCGGTCGAGATTCTGTAGTACCAAAGTACGCCGTGTTGAGTTTTAATACGCGTTACAGAACCGACTACAATTAATCGTAACTTTAGTTGTGTCTATTTCGTTTAATCAAAGGAGGTAAGATTTTCGGGTTAACCATTCTTTGCTATCAATAATTTTTTTTTTTTTTTTTTTTTTAAAATTTTGTTGTCAATTCTGCTTCTTTTCATTCTACTTCTTCTTCGATCAAGGTTTGGTATTCGTCTATTTCACAAACAAGATGGTTGGCTTGAGGTATGTTCTCCCAGGGTTGCTCCAACCGGCCAGATTTCCTCCCTCAGTGAGACCAATTCGCTAGAGGATGCTTTCACTCCACAGCGTCCTGATCTGAGTCTGAAGATTTTGGTCTGTGAATGTCTGCCCGGCTCATGTGTGCTGTCGCGTTCTGGTCTGTAAATAATATGAAAAATTTGTCAGTTATAGACAGAGGAAAACTCGCAGCTGACCACCGTTATTATTTATTTTTTTTTTTTTGGTTTTTGGTTTTATAGGGCCAGGAGCCCCGACACGTGAACCCAAGATCAACTGCAGCATTGTGAGCCACAGCCGGACATGTGGAATAATATGTGGATTTCTCTAGGTATTTTTTTTTATTTGGTTACATGTCAGCGACTTGTTCGCTGCAGATTCTCAGGACTCCCCTACTTTCGCACCGCACGAAATAACAAGTCGTGACATTTGCGAAAGGAATGCAATTTATTTAGAGCCGACATTTGAATGGCTCTGTGAGCGTTATACTTCATCATCATTATACAACACGAATGAAATGAAGTGGTGAGAAATGATGCTCGAAATCACAATCTACATGAATAGCCTAATGTTTGCCTATTGCCTAGAAACTATAGCATTTCTTAAGGATACGTCTGCTCTCTACCGTCTCCAGTCGTGGTCTCCTCGCACGCTACACATTGCGTGGACAAGCACGGACACTCTCCTCCGTGCAGTAGCTATTATTGCGTGCATGGTCTCGCAAGCACGCTGGCTTGTGAGCTCGAGTAACCGGACACTTCACGGTTACTCGAAAGGACAAGCTTCCCAATTGCTTGGGGAAAGCCCTCGCTCAGCTGTACTCATCGACCTCTGGTCTGACACAAATGTGTCTCTTTGTGAGGCTATTAATAGTGCTCGGTGTCTCTCCTGTCTGGTGTCTCCCTACTAGACTAGTGTTAACTCCTATCGCCTTTGTAAGGCCTTATTGGGGATCTTGACAGGGTCCCCTCCTCTCTGTGAAGTGTTACTTCCCTTTCACTTATATTTGTAACACTTCTGGTCACAAAGAAAAATTGGTTGCTCCAATTTTGTCAGATCTCCAATAAGTTATAACTTTCTAGTTTGGGGATAGAACAATTGTCTTCTTCCTTCACTCACAGTGCTTTATCTTTTCACCTGGCTAATTAAGTAGCCTATGTATCAGTATAGTTGGTTCTATAGATATATTTGGGATTGGTAGTGAACCGGAAACCGTTGTCTTATGACTTATGTCCTGGCTTCTGTCGTTTGACGCTATGTCTTTTGACTTTCACCTATTGACTTCTGTCTCGACCTGTCCTCAAATTGCCCAAAATGACAACCCACACGCAAGTTGACTCTATTCTGAGTACAACACATGAGCACAAAGTGTTCATGTTCCCATTAATATCCCCTCCAACTCTATACACACAGCTCTACTGTTCACCTTCTCGCTTCCGCATGTGAAAAGCTATATTCACTGTTACATTCAGGTTTCTAATAATTTATTGTGTCCCCTGAATTTAAAGTTGTTGTTCTTTGAAATGACTGGTGTGTGCAACTTTTATGTGATTGTTTTCCTGTTTGTTTGCGTGTTTTCTAATAAACTATAGTGTACTTAACTCTCTAACATGTATATGCGTTAGTGTACTAAATGTGTGTGTTCCTTCGAGCGCCGCAAATCGGTTTATTGTGGTTACAAACGTTCGTTATCATTATTTGTGACCACAACTCCGGTTTCTGAAGCTCAAAGTACGTTCTTTATATACTCTATTAAAGTGTGACAGTAACACACATAAAAACTCGACAACACATTGGCTACACAGATGACACAGACAAGTCAAATAAGACGCCTGCAGTGGTGGAAAAATTTTCCCGCTGTCTTTCTCTCTCGCTCTCTTTCTTTCAATGTTTACTAAGTTTTTCGCATTCTCTCCTCACATTTATTCTCCTTGCATACATCTTTCATTCTCTTTCATACTTTTCTTTCACTCAAACATTCTCTCGTAATTAAAATATATTTCATAGCATCAAATACATGCATATTACATATATACATTAAACGATTGGTTGAATTATAACAGTAATCACGCCAAATGACTGTGCGTTTAGTTTGCACGTGTCATGTCTATACATAATATACAAACTTATGAGGATGGTTTGTTACCGATCCTGTAGTAGTAACTTACATAATTTTGATGTGCTGACCTAAATTACCCTCAAGGGAAATAATCTAATAAATACATTCATTTAAGTGAATTTGGTTAATTACCTTAAAATGTTATTTGTGAAAAAGATGATATTAATTCCTAAATGGTTGGGTTAGTTTGGAAATGATATTTTAGATAAATGAATTTATGAATGATTATGATTATATGGTAATAAAGTAATATAGTATCTAACAATCGTATTTCTATAATTGGTGTTCTATTAAATGGGTTATTAACTAAATAATGGTGATTTCTAACTACCAAATAAGAAAATAAAGTTATATATGCATTTGAACAATTTGCAATTCAATAATTAATAGAAAAATGAAGTTATAGGTACTGTTAATAAAATAATAATATACATATATCACAGTTACATTTCTATATCTAATTACACTAAATCGACGTCCTCCTTTGCGTTGTGAAGATGGAGCAATACTCTTTGTAGACTATTATAACATAGTTCATTTTGGCAAAGTCTTATATGCTCTGCTTCGTGGATAGTGTATAAATATAGTTTCCTACTAAATTATGTAGGTTCATAGCTAACACTTTAATGTTCCTCTAGCTTACGTGTGTCAGCGCATGTTACTTCTGCGTCTGTTCGTTACACTTCCCATAGCACTGTTACTTTATACACAGGTTACATATTTGGCGATGATAACGCACTTACAAAGTTTCATAATTACCACATACGGCACTGAGTTATCTAACATTACCGTGTCACTGTTTCTGGGGGTTTGTGGTCGATCCCTTCCTGTAAATCAGGTATTTCAATGGATGATGGTCGACTCAAAATGTCTGCAACAGTGTTCAATCTTCCTTTTAAGTGCTGGATGGTAAACGTGTAATTTTGGAGAATCAAAGCCCACCTGTAAATTCTGTCGTTGGTAGGAAGTCCAGACTGCATCACAGACAACGGAGAGTTATCGGATTCGATTACAAACTGTGCTCCTGCCAAAAATCTATGGAACTTCTTGACGCAATAGATCAAACTGAGGCCCTCCAATTCTGATGCTGAGTATTTTGATTCAGCAGGAGTAATCTGCGACTCACGTACATTACGGGTTGGAACATCCCGTCGTAGAACTGTCCTAGTATCCCAGATATGGATATGGTACTCGCATCTGTGCGTAAGAAATAAGTGAGTTTTGGGTTAGGCATACGAAGGATAGGTGGAACACTGAAAAGATGTTTCAATTTTGATTACGCACTAATTAATCCTGCATCTTTTACAGATAACTTAGCCAAAGCTTTTAAGATGTTAAAAAAAAACACTGGTGATTTCCGCCAGATTTGGAATGAATTTACTATAGTAGTTTACCAAACCTAGTAAACTTCGGACCTGTTTCTTGGTCGTTGGCATCGTTAAGTTCAGAATCTTGGTGACGATTCTGTCATCAGTTTTTAATTGGCCCCTGCAGATGGTATGACCCAGGAAGTCAATTTGTTCCATGCCCAACTCTACTTTGGACGGCTTCGCTGTGAGCCCAAATAATCGCAACCTGTCGAAGACTTGTCGAAGTTTCAGTAAGTGTGTTGTCCAGTCTTCTGTATGGATGCATGTGTCATCAATATAAGTTGCAATATTGGTCATCCCATGGAGAAGATCCCTAGTTAGACGGACGAAAGTCGCTGGAGCGTTACGAAGGCCGAAAGGAAGAAAGCGCCACTCATAAAGTCCTAAAGGAGTGGAGAAAGCCGTAAGATGAATAGAATTTACTTCCATCGGGACTTGCCAATAACCTTTCGTGAGGTCAATCTTGCTAAATATGCGAGATGTAGACATGTCCAAGATCAGATCCTCGCGTGATGGAATCGGTTCAGCGTCAATTTTGGTTATTTTATTTAAGCGGCGATAATCGACGCACAGTCGAATAGTGGAGTCCTTTTTGGCGACAAGGACAATAGGGAAAGAATACTCTGACTGGGATTTCTGAATAATTCCGCTCGACTTGAGAGATAGAATTTCTTTGTCGAGGTTCGACCTATAGTTTAAAGGAATAGAGTAAGGTCGACACTTGATTGGTTTGGTGTCAGTCAGAACGATAGAATGTTCTATTCTATCTGTCTTTCCAGGGATGTCGGAGAAAATGTCTCTGCACTCTGTCACTAGCTCTAAGATTTGTCGTCGTTGGTCATCTGTAAGTTTAGTTTCTATCTTTATACTGTCAATGGTCGCAGTCGTGTCTACAGTAGGAACGGGTAATTCCATCTCGTCTTCGTCTGTCTCGTTCAATACTGTTGTGGTGCTAGCTGTGTGTGCTGTTACCTGGCTAAGTGTGTTTGCGTTGTCGCTGTCGTGTGTCGCCCTATCTAGTGAAGTTGTGTTGTGTATGTCTGTCGTCTCATTGCTTGGTGTTGGTGCAATTTGTTCGTCTGTCTGTTGTTCTTGTTGTAAAAAGTATGGTTTCAGTATGTTGATATGAAATATCTCTAAGTGTCCTTTTATCGATATTTCATAATCCGCATCTGATATTTTGCGTTCAACGTTGAGAGGCCCTTGGCAAGATGTTAGTACCATATTATGTTTATCAGGTAGTCGAATCACAACTTTCTGGTTTGGTTTAAGGTGAATCGTTTTAGTACCCTTGTTTGGATAGTTGTGGTTTCCATTACTCGACACCTGCATTAGGGGTCCAGCAATATCGACCGCTATACTCTCAAGTGGTCTAGATGCTATTACTGACCGTTGCACTTCGGCCTTCAAATGCTTTTTCTTTCGTACATGATGTTGACAAACAGTACAAGAACGACAGAACATTTTTATGTCCGAACAGAATTTCGGCCAGTAAAATTGTGATAGAATTCTGGCTCGCGTTTTATGGTAGGCCAAATGTCCAGCAAACGGTGATTCATGTGCGCTTTTCAGCACATTTTGTCGGTATGTTACAGGTAACACCGTCTGCTGAATTTCAAGGGTATTATATGTATAATAACGCATGAGAATTCCGTTAACCTTTTTAAAGTACCAGGAAGAATTTTTAGACACTTTCTTTCGCTCACACAACAAGTTAAAATATGGTGTGATTGTTTGGTCGGTGCTTTGTGCTTCGATCAACTTTTGTCGAGTAATGTTGGTATCTGCACCACTTGGTGTTAATAGCTGTAGCATTTCATTTTGTAAGTCAGTATAGTTTGTTTCTGTATCTGACTTAGTTACAGCGTTGGCCATGTGTGTCTCTTTTCAGGCTTTTATGTTGTCGTCTGTACATTCTTTCAATGCATCTAGGCATCCCACAATAAGATCCGTACATGGATCTTGGAGGATAGCGCACGTAAATGTGCCGGTAAGGAACGGGGTATTGATATGCGCTTTTGCCAGTGGATATTTCTCGATGGTTCCAGAGAAAGTACGGCATTTGACAAAATCACCCGTATAATCTTCTGGTCTAGCAAGTTCTCTCCTTAAACCCAGTAGAGTGCTCCCGCTATCAACTAAACATTGGCATGGTTGCCCATTGACCAGTGCATCGTAGAACTTAAGTTTACCTCTGGGGGCACATGCTGCGTTAGTTTCTTCATTTGAACATGATATTACGTGTCCACATTTTAATCTCCCCTCCGCATGAAACTGCTGTCATACTTTACATTTCTTAAAGTCTAAAATATCGGTTACTGATGATACATTCTGACATTCACTCGTTGGCAACACATTCACAAGTTCCGGGTCTATGTCACTCTCATTGTCTGATGATGTATCGATGAGTGCTGCATTGTTTGCCTTCATTCTCTGTCTCCCAAGACACTTATTGCTATAGTGGCCATAACTTGAACAAAAATAACATTTTACAGCACGTTTAAAGGATGATCTTCTGCTTTCTTGCTTCTTTAACACTGCTTCTAGGTGTGATGGATATGTGGGGTTCTTATCACACATCGAGTAAGCCGGATGAAAAAGATTGCAATAGTTACATCGAGGTGGTTTCTGATATGGTTTGTCCTTCTTACTGTAATCTTTCTGGTTGTAAGATCTATCAGGAACTCTATTTGCAAAAGCTGTAATTTCTGTCTCATGTGATGTAGTTTTAAATATGTCCCGATTAGATGAAAAATAAGCTGACCCCCGTTTCTCTAATTGTTGAATGTGCTCAATATCTGACTGTTGTAAGAACTTTGTAAAAGTGGTAGGAACGGTAGAAATCACTTTGTTCATTACCATCAGCTCTTCTAGTTTTTCATAGCTGTTTCCTACTTTAGCAGCTCTAGTCCACTTTTTAAATGTGCTCTGCACGTTAGAAATGTAGTCTACGAAGGTTTCAGTTGCTTTTGGCTTAATCTGTGAAAATTGAATTTGGTACCCAGTAGCGTCTAAAAGAAAATGTTGCATTATCCTATCGTGTATGTACTGATAATTGTTTCTAAGCTCTGTAGGTATGGATTCTATTACTTTTAAAGGCTCCCCACTCAGGTTCCTCATGTAAATCATTGCCCAATCATCTAAAGGTATTTTCTGTGTTTTCAGTTGGAATTCTATGTTTTCAGTCCATGCGCTAATTGAATCACCTACACTGTATGGTTTGATAAGGCCCTTGTACTTACTAAATTTGTTTTGTTCTTCTTGGCTCTTTTGTTTGCTAGAGGCTATTTGTATGTTAGAATCTACCTCCATTTCCTTCATCTTTAGTCTAGTCTCTCAATCTACTTGTATTTGCTTTTGTTTGGTGGCTTCCTCTGCTTGTTTGATAGCCTAACTGTTTCTGTTTGATAGCTTGATCTGACTCTAATTGTTTCTGTTTGTTAACTTCCTCGATCTCTTTCATTTCTTTTTGATGTTGCCTTTCTAATGCCCTTTCATCTCTGTCAAGAGCAGCTTTTCTTTCTGTTTCTTCTCTCTGTAGAGCAATTTTCCTATCTGTTTCTTCTTTATATTTTTGATCCGCCCACTTTTCTAATTTATCTCCAGTGTGGCCCATTGCGATGCCCGCCTGGATACATTCATTTAGTGACGCCATTTTGTGGCGTAATGTTAGTTCAAAATGATAATACAATAATATTCACACAATAGTTTATAATAATGTGTTAGTAAGTGTACATCTTTTACTGAAAGAGAAGATGCATGATTAAATTAGAGCATACCAAAATATTCGGAAAATATACTCATCTAATTCTTTGGAAAGTACGGTACTTGGGATGTTCCACCGCTGTCTTTCACACTTACACAATGGTTTGACTTGGTAACACAAGGGCTGCTTCTGGTTAGTAGAGCAGCAAAAATGAGACAAAAGCTTAAGTTGTCAATACAAGCTCATATTTCATCATATTTCATCAAATATTTCATATATCATCAAGTTGTCAATACAAGCTCATATTTCATGCGATTGATGAATGAAAATGTGATAGATAGTGATAAATGGTATTAATGCATGAATGATATGATCGTCTGAATGATTGTTAGATGATAAGTGAGATGATTAGTCGTATGACCGTCGATGTCGTCTTGTCTTCGTTTTTGACTCTGGCGTAACTTTGTTCTAGGCTGCAGTTCGTCGCTAAACTATTTACTGACTTTGTAGAATGGTGACATTGATGGCTGTATCACACGCAATGAAATGTACATGGTGGTTACAATGGTAATGTTCACTGATGATAATATACATTTCAATTGCTTTTAGTATAATAACACACTTTCAAATTAATATTTATAGAATTTCACACTTTACCGATTTAATTTGGCTCAATTGTGGTTCACACTCCACAAACTGGTGATCGTATAATTTACCAAAGAAAATTATTTATGTCATGTATAGAAACAAATTTGCATTACTTTGAAATATATCACACAACAATGATGTTGAATCGTGCAATGAACTGATGCTGGTTTAGATCTTTCTAATAACAATCGATTGCTGGCGTTCGTTCAGTGGTTTATAACACCACTTGCCTGCTGGCGTTAATTGTTGGTTGAATATTACAACAAATGCCTGCTATGACTGCTCAGAAGCGTTGTTTCACTGTATTCTGATAGCAATTAGCCTGCTGGCGTTGGTTCACTGTGTTCTGACACCAATTCGCTCTGCTGGCGTTGGTTCACTGTGTTCTGACACCAATTCGGGGTCTTGCCTGTCAGCGACTTGTTCGCTGCAGATTCTCAGGACTCCCCTACTTTCGCACCGCACGAAATAACAAGTCGTGACATTTGCGAAAGGAATGCAATTTATTTAGAGCCGAAATTTGAATGGCTCTGTGAGCGTTATACTTCATCATCATTATACAACACGAATGAAATGAAGTGGTGAGAAATGATGCTCGAAATCACAATCTACATGAATAGTCTAATGTTTGCCTATTGCCTAGAAACTATAGCATTTCTTAAGGATACGTCTGCTCTCTACCGTCTCCAGTCGTGGTCTCCTCGCACGCTACATATTGCGTGGACAAGCACGGACACTCTCCTCCGTGCAGTAGCTATTATTGCGTGCATGGTCTCGCAAGCACGCTGGCTTGTGAGCTCGAGTAACCGGACACTTCACGGTTACTCGAAAGGACAAGCTTCCCAATTGCTTGGGGAAGCCCTCGCTCAGCTGTACTCATCGACCTCTGGTCTGACACAAATGTGTCTCCTTGTGAGGCTATTAATAGTGCTCGGTGTCTCTCCTGTCTGGTGTCTCCCTACTAGACTAGTGTTAACTCCTATCGCCTTTGTAAGGCCTTATTGGGGATCTTGACAGTTACAGGACATCGTTATCAACATCAGCATCTTTCAGCTGATTGTTGATTTCTTGGCAAGATTACGCTCAGTAGTTTGCCATTGCTTTCTGAGTGAGCGGCTCACATACCCCGTAAGTTACCGACGCGGAGAGAACCGCCACCGATTCTCTAGCACGTCACGTTACTCACGAGAGTATACGGGATTACGGAGACAGCCGCTAACTCCTAGGCCAGGGCGACCGGCTCTCTATGTATAGTAAATGATTATAAACTGGGTTGGAACAACTGACCAAGGAAACCGTTTAAATTAAGAAGCCATACAGAATAGGCTGTATAATTTTTTTGCTGGTATATTTCTCTGCATCTCGTCAGGTGTATGCTGCAGTTATGACGGGAATAGGTGAATTATATTTAATGTATCTGATAAAACTGGTCGAATACTTCTTAAAATGCAAGGTCTCAATTCATCATCTCATCTTGTACCCCTAGAACCTTGCGGTGTCGAGGTGTTGATTACCTGTTATTTTATTCTCATTGTTATTATTCTTTCTGATATATATATATATATATATTATATATATATATATATATATATATATATATAGATATATATATATATATAATATATATATATATATATATATATATAATTTCTAATATTCTTCTTGCTAGCTGTGGTTCAATGACAATTCCTACACCGTGTCATGCCCTTTCTTGTTGTTCCGCTCCGGAGAAGACAAGCGTATAACTGTGGTGGATCTCCTTGTATCGTTTCGCTGTTAATCTAGTGTCCGCTATTCCCATAAGTCTAATTTTCCTCTTTTCCATTGTTTCTTTGAGTTCTTCTTCTTTACTGTTAAAATCGCAAATGTTCAGTGTTCCTATTTTTTTAATCGCTGATCTGTCTTGTTGTCATTTACCTATGCCGGATCTGTTTCCATTTGGGTCAGTCCTATTATGTCTTTTTCTGTTTCTGTGAGTAGTATGAAAATTCCCCCGCCGGTTTGCTAGGCCAGTTGCATGCAACAGAACAACCTGACCAAGGGGAATCCGTCTCCACATTTCTGCGAAGTTCATTTATACTGTTGTGTTATGGGCTGTACGTCTCAGGTCTTAGTCAAATATGATTGAACTGCCGTATAACTGTAGACGGCACTACCTGATTTCTGTTAGCGCCGAATGTTGTTAGTCAGGCTTTGGTCAGATATGACTGAGCTACCGTGTGACTGTAGGCCTGGTACTATCTGTTTTCTGTTAGCGCAAACCCGACTCCCCACATTGTGCCAACAGCTTCGGGCGGAGGAGCGCAATTGGGAGGGCACACGCCCTGTAATGGTGCGAGGAAATGCAACCTAAAGATTATATGTCATGGCAGGGCAGACCAGACCAATCCTAGGTCGGCAAATGGTCTAGGATCAAAGCTCCAACAGGTAGACAGTTAGAGCATTGCTTTGCTGATCCGTCAGCTTATGTAGCTTGTCTTGTTCCAGATCGTCTAGTGTTACCTTTACTATTGTGTAAACTAAACAGGCCGAGAGAGGGATCGTGCTGCATGGGCAACAAATGGTCTCTACAATTCAGCCCAGGCTTTGTGCTTTGGGGAGGTTATTATGCCTTTAATTTTAAAAGCACAATGTAACAAACTATCGTCGGTCAATACCACCTATGTAATATACTGGTAAATGGCAATGTTCTTAATCGTAAGATGAACAACAACATCAATCAGTCAATCAATCATGTGCAATGCCGGAAAGCGCGGGCGGTCATGACTAGCCATTTCACTCGATCACAAGAGTCGTGGATCAGCTCAGTGTTCCTGTCTCGTCCATGCCATGTGACCAAGCCATCCAGGTATTTTCCTCTCGGTCTTCCTCTTGGTCTGTTCCCCTCGATCTTGCCAGTTGTCAATAAGTTCTGCAATCCATTTCTTCTCATAACATGTCCAAAAAATGTTGACTGTCTTCGTCTAATTTCTATAATCAGTCTACGATTTTCATTTGTCTCCTGTAGTACTTGGGCATTGGTTTTTCTATCTGTCCATGGTACTCTTTGCATTTTCCTCAGAAACCACATTTCTGTAGCCATCAGATGTTTTTCAGCTTGACTGTACATTGTCCAAGTTTCACATCCATACAAAAGAACAGGCTCTATGTACCCCCTCAACACTCTTTTTCTCGTTTCAATTGACATCTTTTTATTGGTCAGAATGTTTTTCATCTTGCTAAAGGCTACTTTCGCCATGGCGATTCTTAGTTCTAATCTCTTCAAGGCATCTCCCATCAGATGTTATGACTGTTCCGAGATAATTGTATCGATTCACTTGTTAAAGAATATTCCCATTTACTTGTATATTACATTGTGGTACTTCGTTCTTTCTAGTGACGACCATAACCTGTGTCTTTTTACAATTTAATTCTAACCCCAGCTGCTCACTGTGTACAACAACCGCGTCTACTAATTGGTGCAGATCCTGTGCATTGTCTGCAATCAATACTGTAGCATCTGCATATCTAATGTTATTTATGTTTCGTCCTCCAATGCTGATTCCATTTATATCTTCTACATTTCTGAAAATATTTTCACTGTATAGGGAAAAAAGATCTGGAGACATTACACATCCCTGCCTAACACCTCTCTTAATAGGTTGATATTGTCCCACTTCATTAACAATCCTTATGGCAGCTTGTTGTTTCCAATATATATGAACAACATACTGACCAATAAAAAGATGTCAATTACTACGAGAAAAAGAGTGTCCAGGTGCTACATAGAGCCTGTACCTTTGAATGGATGTGAAGCGTGGACATTGAGCAGTCAAGCTAAAGAACATCTTATTTCTGTGGAAATGTGGTTTCTGATGAGAATGCAAAGAATACCATGGACAGACAGAAAAACCAACGACCAAGTCCTACAAGAAACAAATGAAAATCGTAAACTGACTAGAGAAATTAGACGTAGACAGTCAAAAAGTTTTGCCCATGTTATGAGAAGAAATATATTAGAGAACTTGGTGATAACTGGCAAAATCGAGGGAAGAGAACAAGGGGAAGACAGAGAAGTAAATACCTGGATGGCTTGACCATATGGCATGGTCGAGATTGATTGATTTATTTATTTATTGATTTAGGAACCGACATCACAGCATTCGGGGCATTCCCATAAGTGTTCCGTATATGTTCGTCGAGATAAGAACACTGAGCTGATTCACGACTCTGGTGATCGAGTGAGTTGGCGAATCATGACCACCCATGCTTACAGGCATGGCACATGATGGATGACGGATGGTCAGTCAAGACGACACGGTGCCAGTAGCGCGTTCTGGTCTGTAGTTTTTGTTTAAGTAAACGAAAGACGAGGATAAATATCTAGATCAGTGGTTCTCAATCGGTGAGGAATTCTCTTCATACTTTACGGTTCTGTACGTCTCACTCTTCTGAGATTCATTTTATAACGTAAGTAGACCCGCAAATCACGTTTTATGTAGACGTCTAGACTTGTTTTAGTATGTGCTATTAAATTTAGCTTCCATTATTACGTATACTGTGTAGGGAGGGGGGATTTTATGGAGGAAATACGAATGGGGGGGGGGGGGTGAGATGACGTTCTGAAAATATGTTGAAGGGGGCATGGGCCAAAAAGTTTAAGAACCACTGATCCAGATGGATTGCCAAAATTGACATAACATGGAAACACAGATATTCCTGATCCGAGGCTCTGGAGATTGCGAGCTATGCGCGCCTCTTTTTACATGCGAATGACGATGGCACACGCGAATGACGATATCCTTCCGCTGTGTATCCACCATGTAGCGGTAGACGAGCGTATATTATCAATCCCAAGAGAGACGCTGATTTTGCTATTAGTGCTTGGTCGTCCGCAAACATTAGAGAACTCCTGTTTGCGGACGACCAAGCACTAATAGCAAAATCAGAAGCTGAATTACAAGACCATATGAATAGTCTAAACGAAATGTGTAGGGAACATAACATGAAAATTAGCACAAGCAAAACAGAGGTAATGACTATAACTAAAGACGAACAAACAGCAACAATTCACCTAAACGAACATCCCTTGAAACAAGTAAAGAGCTTCAAGTACCTAGGAAGTATAATATCATCAAATGGCAGATCAGAAGACGAGATCGAAAATAGGTGCAATAAGGCAAATCAACTCATTGGACAAATGGCACCAATACTAAAGAACAAACATGTATCAATAACTACTAAGAAAGCACTTTACAACACAATCTTCCTACCAACTCTGTGCTACCAATGCCAAACCTGGACAATGACAGAAAAAGAGAAAAGAAAAATCACAACAACAGAAATGAGGTTCCTGAGAAGAATACTCAACGTATCAAGAAGAGATAAGATCAGAAATGAAGAAATCAGGACTAAAGTGGGGGTTAAAGCTGCTCTAGATTTTATTAGAAAGCAGCAAGTCAAATGGTTTGGCCATGCAAGTAGGTTACCAGTCAACAGCATGCCACAACAAGCAATGATGTACAGACCAGATGGAAACAGAGGAAGAGGCCGACCACGTAAACGTTGGACGGAGGGAATAACAGAATCCATGGGAATGTCGATATACGAAGCCCATAACCAGGCACTCTCACGAAGTTTATACTTCACCTCGACACCGCAAGGTACAAGAGGAACATGATGAGATGATGAGATGAGAGAGACGCCGGCGGTAGCGAAGCTGCTGATAACGTCGTCAATGTCGGGGTGTAGGGTGTACGTGGCGAAGTGGTTACTCCACACGCTTCTTGCTCATAAGGTTGTGGGTTCGATTCCGGGCTACGACGTTGGGTTCATGAGTGCGGTTTTCTCGGAGACTCCTGAGGGTCGTCGCTGGAACTACGGAGTTCATGCGTTGTGCGATGCTTTCGGCAGGCCTATCTGGGGAAAGAGACCGAGCCATATGGGATAAACCTGGCGCAATGAAATCGATTCTTTCGCCTTTTAAACCGTTTTAATCTAGTTTTTGTTAACGCACAAACATCGGAAAACGAGAGTATGTAGCTGAAAATCATGTCGGACAGTTCATGGGGTAGGGACCAGACGAAGGGATACACAAACCTGCTGCTTGGTAGGTAGACTGGACACTGTCAATGGCCAGGGGAAGTAAACCCAACACAAAAAATGCTTCTCGAGATCGAATTGTACAAAGTCCAATTGTCTGCCCCTGTCTTCCCTTGAGGGTTGACCGGGATGTCTTCAGCTTTTCTCAATGGGCCAGCTGGGATGGGGATAACACTACAACAGAGTCAAACGTCCTACGAAACACTCGGGAAGGTAACCCGGCCAAGAAATGCCTGAAGAAGTCGGATGTGTCCGCCGAAAGGTTCAAATATCACAGCTCAGTTGCAAACAGGCACAACGCAATTAGTCTAAAACAAGATTCCGGACGAACGCAGCAGGAGAAGAAGAATTGTACAAAGCCATAGACTTGACGAAACAGTGCAACACAATTCACTAAATAATAAAAATGACGATTCTGTTTTGTACATGTTTTTTTTTTTTTTTTTAAAGTGAGAACTTTAACAACAACCAGAAGTGGACTTTGATGAAAAAACCATGTGCCGCATAAGAAACCTGATCGCCATCTTGATTCTGAACATAGCTTGTCACTCACTGACTGTGACCGAAGTCTGTCCTTATGCAACACCGGTAAGCGAATGCTTCCTGCAAGAACTCATGAATTGATAGAGACCATTTGTTCCTCCAACGATACACTGTCGTCATCTGGGATTGACAGTTCTCTCTCTCTCTCTCTCTCTCTCTCTCTCTCTCTCTCTCTCTCTCTCTCTCTCTCTCTCTCTCTCTCTCTCTCTCTCTCTCTATCTATCTATCTATCTATCGCTCTCTCTCACTCACACACACACACACACAGTGACATGCAAAAGGGGGGGGGGGTGCGGGGTACAACGGCACTGGGCGTCCAGCCGGGAGGAGGGCATCCAATTAGGCGAGGGGACAGCACAGTGCAGTGGGAAGGGAGGGGGAATGAATTAGGGAAAGAACAATTTAGGGGCATCCAATCAAGGGGTTGGCCCCGAGCATCGAAGAACCTCTGCACGCCACTGAACACACACACACACACACACACACACACACACACACACACACACACATATATATAATATATATATATATATATATATATATATATATATATATATATATATATATATATATATATATATATATATATATATCTTCATCACCGGTCTTTCTGGTCTAAGGGTCACACGACTTTCTCCGTAATCCCGTATACTCTCGTGAGTAACGTGACGTGCGCGAGAATCGGTAGCGGTTCTCTCCGCGTCGGTAACTTACGGGGTATGTGAGCCGCCCGCTCAGAAAGCAATGGCAAACTACTGAGTGTAATCTTGCCAAGAAATCAGCAATATGCTGAAAGATGCTGATGTTGACAGCGATGTCCTGTAAAGGATATGCGAAAAAAAATATCTTCATCATCATGAGTGGTGCCCATTTCCTTTCCAAATATACCTGAACTATCCTTGTGTGTAAATATTTAAACTTTAGTGTATTTAGATTGGTTAGCGGCCTATGGAAGGCTTTCTTTGCACGCAAGACGACGATAGTTCATAAACAGTTTGGTGTTGTGTGATGTGGACTAATCAAACGACACGCACCGTTGATTTGGCTCGTAGACGGTTGAGAGAGCGGTTTGTATGAATAAGGATATATGGTTGTGTGAGTGTGTGTGAGAGAAAGAGAGATTGAGAGAGAGAGAGAGAGAGAGAGAGAGAGAGAGAGAGAGAGAGAGAGAGAGAGAGAGAGAGAGAGAGAGAGAGATGGGGAGAGTATCTCGAGTATGTATGTATGAGTAAATGTTTGTTAGTGTGTTTATGATTGTGAGTGAGTAATTTTGTATGCGAGGGAGTGTCTATTTGTGTGTTATTGAGTGAGTGTTTAACTGAGTATTTGTGTAAATGATGTATGTAAGAATTTGTGTGTGCGGGTATGTACGTATGTATTTAAGTATGTGAGTGACAGTGTGTGTGTGTGTGTGTGTGTGTGTGTGTGTGTGTGTGTCATAACATGGTAATATGTATCGTTTATGTTCACAGCATTCATTTGACAATGTATTTTCTATGTAAATGTAACATGCGCAATAGATAACTGACGTACGAAGAATAAGTGGTTGGAAGGGCGGAATGTAAGACGGGCCTGAGTGCCCAATTTGTGGCCCTTTGAAAACATAGTTCGTTCGTTCCAACACTTTCCATTTTAAGGTAAAGAGCAACCTAGATATTTATTCACAACCAGTCTCGTGCTCAACAGTCATTATTATCCAGACAAGAACCATGACAACTAAACAAGTTTGTGTTTCTGCCGAAAGCTTAACCAATGGAGACATCTATTCTAGGATAATGTACCGAAAGCTTGACCAGTGGAAACATCTATTCTAGGATAATGTACCGAAAGCTTGACCAGTGGAAACATCTATTCTAGGATAATGTACCGAAAGCTTAAGCGGTGGAAACATCTATTCTAGGATAATGTACCGAAAGCTTAAGCAGTGGAAACATCTATTCTAGGGTAATGTACCGAAAGCTTGACCAGTGGAAAAATCTAGTCTAGGGTAGTGTACCGAAAGCTTGACCAGTGGAGACATCTATTCTAGAATAATGTACCGAAAGCTTGACCAGTGGAAACATCTATTCTAGGATAATGTTCCGAAAGCTTGACGAGTGGAAACCTCTACTCTAGGATAATGTACCGAAAGCTTGACCAGTGGAAACATCTATTCTAGGATAATGTACCGAAAGCTTACTCAGTGGAAACCTCTATTCTAGGATAATGTACCGAAAGCTTACCCAGTGAAAACCTCTATTCTAGGGTAATGTACCGAAAGCTTTACCAGTGGAGACGTCCATACAAGGGTAATATACCGGAAGATTGACCATTGGAAACCTCTATTCTAGGATAATGTACCGAAAGTCGTTCGTACCTCGGCTACAGTAAGTTCTTAACTGATTTCATGCCATGGGATACTTAATCGTCTTAAGTGACTTCCCGTATCTACTATTGGCTTACATACACTTGTTTTATCTTTGCAACCTCCCTTTAGCCGGCTTCGTGGCTTAGAGGTTAGCGACTTTTCTCCGTAATCTCGTATACTCTCGTGGGTAACGTGATGACGGTGAGAATCAGCAGTGGTTCGAATCGCATCGGTAACTTACGGGGTATGTGAGCCGGCCGCTCAGAAAGCAATGGCAAATTACTGAGCGTATTGCTACTAGGTGCAACAGATTAATATCATTGAAAGTAGGAACTTGGAACGTTAGAACAATGAATGCAGATGGAAAATTAGAAAACATCAAAAACGAAATGGGGAGAGAGAAGATTAACATATTAGGAGTATCGGAAACGAGATGGAAAGGAGCAGGGATAAGGACAGGAGAGGATTGTAAGATTATTTACTCTGGGGGAGAAGAACAGCAAAGAGGTGTAGCCATTATATTAGATAAGCAAACATCAAATTCTGTCAAAGGATATCATGCTGTGTCAGACAGAGTCCTATTAGTAAAATTAAACGGAAGACCTTTTAAAATAAATGTCATTCAAGTATATGCCCCAACAAGTGAAAGCAGTGTAAGAAAGCATAGAGGAATTTTATAATGACGTGGAGTCTGCTTTGAAGAACTGCAAAAAAATCAGAAATAAATATCATAATGGGTGATTTCAACGCAAAAATAGGACAGCAAGGCGATGGATGCAGTGTAGGCAACCATGGTTTGGGAGAGAGAAATGAAAGAGGATACAGACTTGTAGAATGGGCAAAAGAACAAGAAATGGTTGTAGGAAACACCTGGTTTAAACAGCATCCTAGAAGATTATGGACATGGAGGAGTCCAGACAGCAGGATTAAAAACCAGATAGATTACATCCTGATTAGCAAAAGGTTTCGAAATGCGTTAACAGTCGTAAAAACAGTTCCAAATGCAGACTGTTACAGTGATCACAGATTAATTACAGGCACATTGAGGGTAAAGTTAAAGAAAGTCAAGTATACAGCAGGAAACCCTAAATATGACTTGTGCAAATTGAAAACTGACAAAGAAATACAAGATAATTTTAACATAGAAGTAAAGAACAAATTTGATATATTGTCTGATCTAGAGATCCTGTTTCAAGATGTAGATGATCAATGGGAAACGATGAAGAATTCAATCAGTTGCGCAGCAGAAAAAACTATTCCAAAAGTAAAGAAAGTGGGCCGTAAGACATGGATGACTGAAGAAATTTTACAACTAATGGAAACAAGAAGACAGAACAAAAATAATCCTGCCAAATATGAAGAAATTCACAGAAAAGTGAGAACCTTATGTAAGGAGGCAAAAGAAACATGGCTTGAGAAAAATTGCAGAGAAATTGAAAAACAACACAACAGTAACAATGCGAAACTAATGCACAAAAGAATTCAGGAGCTTACTAATCAAAGAACACGTACATCAGCAGGCTGCCTAAAGACAAAAGATGGAAGAGTCATAATAGAAAAAGATCAGATCTTACATGAATGGTCAGATTATGTGAAAAACCTTTATGACGATAACAGAGACGAACAGTATGATGTCCAAAATAATAATGAAGGACCAGCAATTTTAAAGATGGAGGTTCAGAATGCGCTTAACCATATGAAATCTGGCAAGACCCCCGGTTCAGACAGCGTCACAACAGAAATGATTAATGCTTTAGAAGAATATGGAATAGATAAAGTTACCAGTCTGCTTAATACAATATATGATACTGGAAATATACCTCAGGAGTTATGTAATTCTGTATTTATTGCAATCCCAAAGAAATCAGGAGCCTTGGAATGTGATCAACATCGAACAATTAGTATAATGAGTCACATCACGAAGATTTTGCTAAGAATTATCATGCAAAGAGTTAGGAGGAAAATACAACCTGAAATAGGAGAAGAACAATGTGGGTTTGTGGAAGGCAAGGGTACAGTAAATGCTGTGTATATACTGAGAAACATAATCGAACGTTCTATAGAAGTAAACAAAGATCTACACCTTTGCTTTATTGACTACACAAAGGCTTTTGATAAAGTGAGACATGTCAACATGATAAGGATGCTTGAAGATCTACAAATTGATGGAAAAGATCTTAGACTTGTAAAAACATATATTGGAAACAACAAGCTGCCATAAGAGTTGATAATGAAGTAAGCCAATATCAGCCTATTAAAAGGGGTGTGAGACAGGGATGTGTAATGTCTCCAGATCTGTTTTCCCTGTAGAGTGAAAGTATTTTCAGAAATATTGAAGATATGGAAGGAATCAACATTGGGGGACGATGCATCAATAACATTAGATATGCAGATGATACAGTCTTGATTGCAGACAATGAACAGGACCTGCAAAATTTAGTACATGCGATTGTTACACACAGTGAACAACTAGGGTTAGAATTAAATTGTAAAAAGACACAGATTATGGTCGTCACTAGGAAGGACGAAATACCACAATGTAATATACAAGTAAATGGGAATATTCTTCAACAAGTGAGCAGGTACAATTATCTCGGAACAGTAATAACATCTGATGGGAGATGCCTTGAAGAGATTAGAACAAGAATCGCCATGGCAAAAGTAGCCTTTAGCAAGATTATCTATATATATAAAACAAAGTGTATGTATGTAAATATGTATGTCCTTTATTTGTTCGCGAACGGCCCTTCCGATTGAGATGAAATTTTCTACACGTCTTCCTTTCATTCCAGAGCTGCCAACTGTGATATTTTTTTAGTGTGAAATCGCCTGCTTACTCAGTATTATTTCATTTTTCATGTTTCATTAAAATTTATATATAGCGAAGGGACTTAACTCTAGAAAAAGTTATTTCAAGGGGCATAACTTTTAATAACATTGTTGTATAACTTATAGTCATATTGTTGTATCGTTTTCAAAGATTTATAAACTCTTTGTCTATAGTTATGTACCGGCATATGAGTTATAATAAATAATGATACAATCTTTAAGGCATTTTCAAAGTTTACATAAAAATAATGCATAATGCATAACATTGTAACTCATCTTTCTATACTTAAGAAGTTATCTAAAAGATGTTGAACAATATCATCGCATCTTTAGTGTTTTCCGCCATCATATCGACACGATTCGCTTGACAGCACTTCTCAGCGCTATCAAGCCAAGACGCCTTACACATTTCAAGCAGCCTGATACGGGGGGAAAATGGCACATCGTAATAGCACAAAGAAACAAGCAGCTTCCAAGATGCATAGTGAGAAACCCGACAAGACTATCAAGAAGACGAACCTGCCTTTGGAGAGTCTGCATGCAAGCTGTAATAAAGTAACTGAACCTACAGTCAATGAAACTACCAATAAGAAGAGCGACGACTACCCACAGACGAACACAAAAACCTGTGAGAGGAAGGAGGACCAAGACACCAGAATCAGAAACACTGATTCAAACACAGTCAGATGGGTAGTCAAGCGGCTAAAAATGGAGCTTACTAATCAACAAATACAGAAGCAGCTGCAGGAAGAAAATCTTCACGTCAACATTTTGAAGGCAGAGCGGATTCTTACCTACTCAGAATTAAATGAGATGCTCCACACCAGGGACTGGGCGAACCCGGGCCGGGTCAGGCAGACAGACAGACAGACAGACAGACAGACAGACAGACAGACAGACAAACAGACAGACAGACAGACAGACAGACAGACAGTCGGTAACGGGAACGAGAACTTATATGACTACTTATATGAATTAAATGAGATGCTCCCCACCAGGGACTGGGCGAAGCCGGGCCGGGTCAGCTAGTTGACCAATAAAAAGATGTCAATTGAAACGAGAAAAAGAGTGTTGAGATGCTACATTGAACCTGTACTTTTATATGGATGTGAAGCGTGGACAATGAGCAGTCAGGCTGAAAAACATCTGATGGCTGTAGAGATGTGGTTTCTGAGGAAAATGCAAAGAATACCATGGACAGCCATAAAGACCAATGAACAAGTCCTTCAAGAAACAAATGAAGATCGTACATTGATTAGAGAAATTAGACGTAGACAGTCAAAATTTTTTGGGCATGTTATGAGAAGAAATGGATTGGAGAATTTGGTGACAACTGGTAAGATCGAGGGGAACAGACCAAGGGGAAGACCTAGAAGCAAGTACCTGGATGGCTTGGTCTTGTGGCATGGTCGAGACAGAAACACGGAGCTGATCCACGACTCTGGTGATCGAGTGAGATGGCAGAACATGACCGCCCACGCTTACCGGCATGGCACATGATGGATGGATGGAATCTTGCCAAGAAATCAACAATCAGCTGAAAGATGCTGGTGTTGACAGCGATGTCCTGTAAAGGATATGGAAAAAAAAACTCCCTTTAACTTTATATATAATACCACATGTCTGCATCCAATACTACCATATAAGTCATACTGTGACACACTCCTATTTCCATTTTTGTTTCCGCCATCCATTTTTATTTAGTCTAAACCTACTTTTTTTTTTTGGGGGGGGGGGGGGGGGGGGCACTGAATCTATCAAACAGAGTTTCATTCTTAATCATGGGGATTAGTAAAGACATTTTCCAGTCAGGCAAAATGAAAAGAACATGACGTAATGTGTTTGCTGTCAACTTATCAGCCTTACTGTGACCAACTCCAGGTGCACATAAGATTGTAAACAATTGTGATAAGATATCGTCTACATGTTGTAACTGTACCAGTAGGTTCTGTTCTTATTTTGTTAGCTCAGGAAGACATTCACTTTAAACTGCATTTCACTTTTATTTTAAAAATATTGGAAATAATATGGGCAGATAAAATATACGAGGGGGATTCAAATGAAAACCTTAAATGTTTTTTTTTCTTGTGTGTGGTGAATATATTTTGAAAACGTAAAGTACAGTTTACGAGGAGCGGCTGGCCGATTGGCTAGAATACTGGATTCTCCTTCAGGAGACCCGGGTTCGAATCCTCGGTAAGGTGTGGAATTGTTTAATGTCGTGGGGCAAAAAGACAATCCTAATCTACACATTTCGCACGACTGCACTAGCCAGGCGGTCTTACGGCCTAAATTCCTCAGGCTCAAAGACACCCCCACCCTCCTGCCTTACACCGCAAAGTACTGTTGTTGTTGTTGTTGTTGTTGTTGTTTGTCCGTCAAGAATGATGATAACCATTCATTTCACCCAGTGGGGTTGAAAGTATGCAACCATGAGTTCTAAATGAAGTTGGATGAAGAATGACTTGCGCGATGAATTGGATTAAAGTGAGGAAGAGTTGCGCAATTCGTCGACCTTACTCTCTCGCCCGAGTCCATCTGAGTCCAGCGACAAGACAAGTCAAAACGACTGGAGACGAATACAGGTGCAGTGGATGTCCAGGGCTTTCTACGTGCCTTGCCGTGCTCATTACGTTACACCACGCTTTGCAGGTAAACGCCGTCTTGCCCTTTGAATCATCAGTGATTTCATCCGCGCAGTCTGCCGAATCCTGTCTTCACATGCTGGGAAGACATACCCTAGTTCACCTATTGGTTTGACACCAAATCGGCTACCCATGCCTGGTTTAGCCAGCCTCTCACAGCTGTTGCCCGGGGGATGGCCGCTATCGCATGCTAACAGCTACTAGGAGCCACAGGCGTGAGCTGGATGTTAGACTTGGACCAGTGGGGGATGGGTCCTGAAAAGAGGACATGAGAGTCATCAGCAAGGTACTATATTGGCAGTAAATGGCAGTGTTTTTTTTTTAATGTAAAGAACATATATTATAATTGTTCGATGTAGTCACCACTCCGTTAAATGAAAGTCCTCCAGCGCCGATAAAGTGCTTGGATTCCTGTAGAAAAAAAAACAAAACATTCTCTTGGTCGCATGTGTATTCTGGGGTCACTACTCAGTGTGTCTGACCCGGTCGTGAATAGTTTGTCAAAGAAGACATGCCGTTTTGAAATCTTTCTACTCCACTCATACACTTGCTGGACTGACATGCATGCATCGCCATACTGGAGCTTCATTCGCTGATGAATTTATATTGGTTTTACCCATTCAATGATTTTTTTAAAAGCGGATACCAGAACACTGCTCCTTTTTGGTGCCTGTCAGAAGTGAGGCGGCCATCTTTAAGCTGTCCGTATGACATCACCGTGTTAATCTGCACCGTGATGTCACGTGTTTAACACTCTTGACGGCCTTAACAGGACTTTCTGTCCCCAACATGGCTGATAAGCATTTAAACCGATAAGGCCCCTGGAGTGTTTACGCTTGTGGCTACGGTTTGCATTCGCATTTTCCTCATGTTGGACTGTTAGTACATGGTTCCGTCGCCCTGCTACTGAGTGAGTGCGTGGTGCAATATTGTGAGCTGTGAAATTTGTTTGGAATGCTTTTACATCTGTCCGCGGTTGTTTGTAGCGTGAATTGCATGTTCAGAACGATGGCTATCGCTGAATTGACTGGTTTACTTTTTCGGTTCACGAGTGCACTTTGCATGAGACTCCTGGAAGTCTTCGCTGGAGGTACGAAGTTCGTGCTTTGTGCGGCGCTTTCGGCGGGTCGCTCTGTGGAAAGAGACCGAGCCATGTGGGATAAAACCCGGGTCAATGAAGTCATTCTGGTGACTGCCGATTCCATCGACGATGAACTGTATTTTTCGTGAAGGACTTTTGTGTTGGCATTCTGGCGGCGGCATTATGAAGTGTATCCTGCGTGGCTGTTGGCTTGCCGAGACTCCTGTCTGTTCCACTTTTCCCATTGAGCACTTTTTTGTTATGTTCACTTGTACAGGAACGGCAGGAACGGAGCATAATGGGGGCGACCCGTTGCCGTTAAGATGGAACCGCGACTAACTAACTGACATCCTTAACAATATTGACACGCTACAAGACAAAGACATGATTATTGTAATTTCTATCACACTTTTAACGTTTTCATCTGAATCTCCCTCGTAACTCTCGATGCCCAAAGTTCTAGCACAGTGTAGCAGCCGAGATATCAATGCAACGAAAAAAAGGGTGTTGAAGTGCTACATAGAACCTGTACTTTTGTGTGGATGTGAGGCGTGGACGACAAGCAGACAAGCTAAATAAAGAACTAAGGCAGTGGAAATGTGCTTTCTCGGGAAAATACCAAGAAGACCATAGACAGACAGAAAAACCAATGAGCAAGTCCTAGAAGAGGCAAATGAAGACCACAAACTGATTAGAGAAATTAGACGTAGACAGTCAAATTGTTCTGGGGCACGTTATGAGAAGAAATAAACTAGAGAACTTGGCGATAACTAGCAAGATTGAGGGGAAAAGAATAAGGTGAAGGCACAGAAGTAAATATCTGGATGGCTTGGCACATGGCATGATCGGGACAGTTACATGGAGCTGATCCACGTCTCTGGTGATCGAGTGAGATGGCGAAACATGACGGCGCACGCTTACCGGCACGGCACATGATGATGATGAGCAGCCGAGTGGGAGCCATACAATTTCTGGAATCTTTTCTCTAAGTCTGAGTCATCATCTCATCTCATCTCACCTCATCTCATCTCATCTCATCTCATCATGTTCCTCTTGTACTTTGCGGTGTCGAGGTGAGGTATAAACATCGTGAGAGTGCCCGATTATGGGCTTCTTGTATCGAGATTCCCATGTACTCTGCTATTCTCTCTGTCCATCGTTTACGTGGTCGGCCTCTTCCTCTGCTTCCTTTTGGTCTGTACATCTTTGCTTGTTGTGGTATACTGTTAGTTGGTAACCCAGTTAAATGGCCAAACCATTTGACTTGCTACCTTCTAATAAAATCTAGTGCTGCTCTAACCCCTACTTTAGTCCTGGTTTCTTCATTTATGATTTTCTCTCCTCTTGATACATTGAGTATTCTTCTCGGGAATCTCATTTCTGTTGATGGGATTTTTCTTTACGACCAATTCGATAATACTTCTTAGTTTTTCTACGAGCTGCATGAAAATCGCCTCCCGGCTTATTAGGCTAGTCGCAGGTTTATGACAAAAATCTGACCAAGAGGAGCCCGTCCCCGCCGGCGAGCCAGAGCCCCGCTGACCCATGAACTCGTGGTCATGGTTTCCCAGTCTACACCACGGGGAGATGAGGAGGATTTGTGTAGTCTGCGGGTCATCGGAAGGCTACTAACTGTCACTTTTCACCCCTCCTGGGAGATCCTAGGGGTATGTATGTGTGCCTGGGTGTGTGTGTGTGTGGGGGGGGGGGGTGTATGGGTGGTGGGGGGACGTTGGGTGGGTGGGGGATTTGTGAGTCGGTGGGGGGTGTGTCTCATAACATGCTAATATCCATTGTTTATAATTACAACATTAATTGTACAATGTTTTTTTCTTCCTATGTGAATGTATCATCCTCTATTGGTGAACGAAAGATGAGTGACTGGAAGAGCCGGATGTAAGACGGGCCTGCGTGCCCAATTTGTGACCCTTTGAAAATAAAGTTTAATCAATCAATCAATCAATCAATCAGGCAGTCAATCAATACTAACCCTGCTGGCCGCAGGGCCAGGCGCAGTGCACACCTTGTTTGATTAATTTATGATTAACCGCAGTGGCTTGGACAGAACATTGCAGGAAGGCATAGATGCTCGAGGAGAAGGAGGAAGGGGTGGACCAGTACGACCAAGGACAAGGAATATTGTAGACACCTGCGAGAGGCAGAGGCCTAGGGAGGGTGTGAGTGAGAGAGAAGAGAGCGAAATAAGGGAGGGTGAATGAGAGAGAGAATGGGGGGGGGTATATAATTCTTCTTCTTCTACACACACACACACACACACACAAGCATATATATATATATATATATATATATATATATATATATATATATATATATATATATATATATATTTCCATAATAATCATTGTGCACTTCTGAAGGACAGGCAGTGTACTCGTTTATTTACATGCGACAAATTGTCGCTGCTTCGGTGGGGATTAGAAACCGTGTTTCTCTGTGAGGCCGACATGGTACTGACAATCTATCGATCTGTCAATACAAATATGGACCTGGCTACATGATGATGATGATGATGATGATGATGATGATGATGATGATGATGATGATGATGATGATGATGATGATGATGATCAAGGCAACGTAAATTTGTTATTGATAACATTCGTACAACAGTACACACCCTAGTGCGGGAATTCTGCAAGTTCATACATGACCCTATAAATAGTAATTAAAGCGTCCGTATTTCACCCGGGTTAAACGACTTTCTCCGTAATCCTGTTTATCCACGTGAGGAAACGCAGCTGCGCGACAATCGGTAGCGATTCTCGCCGCGCCCGTTACTTACGGGGTATGTGAGCTGGTTGCTCAGAAAGCAATGGCAAACTACTGAGCGTAATCTTGCCAAGAAATCAACAACAGCGGTAAAATGCTGGTGTTGACAGCGATGTCCTGTAATAGGATATTCATTCATTCATTCATTCATTCAGTAGCATGTCCTTTGCAGAACCTCGCTCCCATAACAACCTTCCGGAAAACCTCTCGATCATAAGCAAGATGTCCCGCGTCCGATACACCCATCTGGAGATCATCCGCCACATCCTGCACCCATCTTCTCTTTGGCCTTCCTCTTCCTCTCTTCCCAGGCATATACCCTCCATTATTGTTCTCTCCAAACTTTCGTGACGTTTCAAGTGACCGAAATATTTCAATTTTCTTTGTTTTATCGTCTTTAATAGCCAACCTTCTTCAATATTCAGCTCTTGAAGTATGGATGCATTTGTTCTTTTCTGTACCCAAGATATTCTTAGAACTCGTCTATAACATTTATATTCAAAGGCATGTATGCGCTGTTCAGCTTGTTTGGTAAGTGTCCAGGTCTCACAGGCGTATGTTGCAATGGGAAAGATGCATGCTCTTAAAAATCTAATTTTTGTAGTTCTGTCTGTCCCACTCCATAATTTATTCAGCTGTTTTAGTCTTTGAAGAGCAATTGATAGTCGTCGTTTAATTTCTTCCATTGTGTCGCCGTTGTTGGTAATCAATGACCCAAGATATTCAAAAAATAGTAGCAATTAACAGTAATACGATAAACTACCAAGAGTAAATAAAGACATGATTAAGTAGGGTTGGCCGGTCTTCCTGGCCTAGAATTTAACGACTTTCTCCGTAATCCCGTATATCCACGTAGGGTAACGCAGATGCGCGAGATTCGGTAGCGATCGCGTCGCGATGGTTACTTACAGGGGTATGTGCTTGCTTGCTTGTGTCCGCTGGCTGTGAACTCCAGCGTGAAGTCCTGTATGTCGGATGAAGGCATCATGTTGTCCAACATCAGTGTGATGTCATACAGGACCTGAGGTTTGCGTGAGTATCCGTTGTTCCATGTCTGGCTTATTGGTGTGCAGACTGGTGGTTCCTCGCCATTCAGGCAAATACTCTCCGGCTTCGGAGGAATCATCGACCCTACTCATCTTAGCCATGTCCCCGAAGGGATCTGTTGCCCAAGAAGCACAGCGTGGACGTGTCAGCAGGTCTTGGCCAGTATAGATCCCGGCCCTGGTGCCTTGGAAGCACCTCTGCATCCCACTGGGGTATGTGATCAGGTCGCTCAGAATGCAATGGCAAACTACTTAGCGTAATCTTGCAAAGAAATCAACAACAACGGTAAAATGCTGGTGTTGACAGCGATGTCCTGTAAATAGGATATGCGGAAAAAAGTACGGTTGACGTAACGCTGGCTACCTCATATCGCAGAAAACGTGTACTACAGAATCTAGTCAGTCATGAACGGGTATTTCGAGTAAAAGGAATAATTTGTTCGCTGGAATTTAAGCGCCTGGCGTGCCTTGCCAGATCGAGAAGACGTGATCATTCGGGGCTACATCGATTGACGGATGTCAGTCGCGGTTATCGGGCACACTTTAAGCTAGAGCCTACATGGGTGGCGTTGTTATATTATAGTATGATAATTGGTCGCGTCCAGCGTGAGTCGCGTGGTCAGTGCTTGCACACTCACCTCACACACCAGTGATCCGGAGTTCAATCCCGGGTCCAGTCAGGGATATGCACTACTGACGAGCTCAAACAAGAGCGAAACTCGAATCTGTGCTTCCAATCTGACGTGGACAAGGCCCAAGGTTCGTGCTGGAATACAATCAGCGTTGCCAGTAGTGGGTTGTGCTCAATCTTTAAACCTCAAATCTCGAAACAATCAAATAAATCAAAAGACATAATTATTCAGCCAGTAAAATGCAACATGACATTCCTCATTTGACACAAGAGACAAGCGACGTGTAAGAAAGTCGAAGGAAATCCGGACCGTCGATTTGCCTTATTTCCCAAGGAAATTCTCAAGAATTAGCACGGAATTTCAGAACTATTAGTGAACTAGGAACGAATACTCGGGTAGGAAGGAGACAATCACATAAGACATGTCAGAACAATGAACGGACTAGGAAAGAATGCGCCAATGGAGTCGTAAAAACTTCGCCGTGAAGGAAGCACGACGGGGGACTTCTCATCATTAGAAGATCCCTCCCCCCCCCCCCCCCCCCCCCCCCACACCCCCGCCCCCCCACCCCCAACCCCCCAGCCGAATGTTTCGGCTACTTTACCTTCCAGACACTCATGGGACGGGCCCGCCGTTTTTCTTCTGTCGTGCATGGACACCTTTGAGACATTTATGGTTGTACATTTCCTTTATTGACATGGCTAAGTGTCTGCCCATAATCCGCCCTCCAACCCTTGGGGGGGGGGGGGGGGGTGGGGGGGGGGGGAAGACATTTGGCACTTGTGCATCCACCAGCGTTGACACTGCACCGTAACTGATCGCTGGAATGGCAGCTTCTTCCCCCAGCAGTTGCCTTAGTCTTCATCTTTGCCTTGGTGGCTAGCTATGGCCAAAGTCCGTGGATGTTGCTGCAGTGACTTTTTCGCACCCCATTCACAGCTTGCGGATCCGCCACCCGCACTCCCCCGGTAGAAGCTAGCTCTTCCGTTGAGTTACTTCTATTAAAGCTGCCCCTCCGACCCCCAGGCCTTGCTATCGCTGCGGGGTAAGGTCCTTGCAAATTTACTACTGATGCTTTCTTCTTCTTCTTCTTCTTCTTCTTCTTCTTCTTCTTCTTCTTCTTCTTCTTCTTCTTCTTCTTCTTCTTCTTCTTCTTCTTCTTCTTCTTCCTCTTCTTCTTCTTCTTTTTCCTTCCTTCCTTCCTTCCCTCCTTCATTCTTCTTCTTTCTTCCTTCCTTCTTCTGCGCCTCCTCCTTTTTCTTCTTCCGTCCTCGTTCTCCTCTTATACTTGGTTTGGAACAGGTATTACATGTAATTATGCCTATCCAGTCGTCTTTGTCATCTGGTATTTCCATGAGGAATCATATTCGCTGGGCTGGTCACTTGGCTCGCATGTCAGATCACAAGCTTCCTAAACACATTTTTTATGGCGAGCTGCCTTATGGTAAACGCTCCTAAGGTGGTAGGAGGAAATGCTTTAAAGACACTCTGAAAATCTCACTGAAAGCTTTTGGAATTCATCATGACACTTGGGAGACTGCTGCTAAAGACCGATATTGTGGCGTACATCATTACGCAAGGGTGCAGTCACTTGTGAAGCAACCAGTACTGCAAGAGCTGTGAAGAAAAGGCTGAACAGAAAAACCACTTCAGAAGACCCTCCTCCTGTCAATGAACGTTTCGAACCAAGATAGGCCTTATCAGCCATCTTAGAACACACGGCTCCATACTTTCAACACCACTGGATGAAATGAATGGTCATCATCATTCTTGATGGACAAACAACATTTGCATGACGAGGACGTTGCTTGTATTGTATTACTTGTTACATCAGTTGATATTGGCGAATATGCATGAAATTATTTCTAAACGTTATTTTTCAGGAATGTGACTGTGATGCATTGGATTTTATAATTTGCCGAAAATTACAAGAATTTCCGCCATTGGTAACAGGTGACAACATAACTGATTACAAGACCATATTTTTCCAAGTAAGTGAAAATCTACTAATAGTCCATGTCGTGTGGCGTTGGTGATCATGTCTGTCCACAGCCTTCTGTCTCTTGTACTGCCAATTTTCTTATAGTCCATGCCGAGTTGCGTTAATGATCATGTCTGTCTCTTGTGCTGCGAATCATTTTCTCACATGTTTCTCTATACCATAATGCCAAACTGTCCAGCACCTCCACTCTTGGTCTTACCCTGCCTGTTCAAAGTGTCTTCAATGCAGGTGGTCGGATATGGGTATTCAGTATCAAAGAAGAAGTAAGCTGCCTCCTTAGTAGTAAGGGGTGTTGTAATGGAGTTGATTTTGGGGTGAAGCACCCCCAAGGTCACAGTATATGTTACTATATAAAACGTCTAGCTCCCCCCGCGTGACGTCAAAAAATTTCACCAAAATTGACTAGTTTTTCAAATCTCACGTGTTCTGGTATTACTTCCGGTTCCCTGTGTAGGCGTCTGACAGGTGTGTGTGTGTATGCTCCCGTCCCCACGTGCCCCTTCCCGACATCGCCCGACTCGGTCGCGTACGTCCGGTTTGCCCGCGTACCCGGTGATCAGCACTCCGGAGATCGATTTCACCATTACCACTACCCCATTCAACTTCAAGGAGAAGTTGGGGATCATCATCGGCTCAAAATGATAGTCTTGATGGTTACCCTCACAGGCATATTAATCCGAGAGTATACGAGCGCATTTGTATATGTTTGCACATATAAATTCTGCTTTTTCTGACTATGAGTCTTTATGAATGTCTATCTAGTTTGTCTGTCTGCATGTCTATCTGTCTATCTATTTGGCTGGCTACATGTATGTTTGTGTTTTTGATCGTATGTCTGCGCATATGCCGTTGTGATGACAACTGGTCTGGCATCTATGACTATTTGTCCGCGTATATGACTGCGTGACTGTGTGTGTGTGTGTGTGTGTGTGTGTGTGTGAGACGGGTCGTTGATTAGCCCTACAGTGGTACCACACCAACAGCCCAGCTTGAAACAGTAAAAGAGGCCAGACGTGCCCTTAATTACATGTGCGTGTTACCATTCCAAGAGTTTGACATAAATTGTATGTATGTGTGAAAGTTAGTAGTAGGGTATGTCATTATCCAGCAAACTTTCTGGATAACCCCTGAACCTGAAATACTTTCTAATCGTTTATGTGTCGTCACAACAAACCTTAAGACAATGAATTTTCAAAGCTCACAAGTTAGGATATGTAACTGCTTCCGGTTTTGTATAGTTAAAAAGGTAAACTTTAATTACTAAGTATTGTTAAAAATAGTATTGTTTGCTGTGTGAAGTAAAAAAGTAAAGATGGCGACAGGGCATGTGAGGTCTACCATCAACAGCTTCGATGCATATTTGAGAATACGACAGTCAGGAGACCTTACTTTTTCCCACTATATATCTAATGAAAAGTGGCCGACTGTGTATTATAAGGGTGGTTATTACTGTCTGTATTGGATAAGGCTTAAACACTATCATCATATCAATGGCGATGTGTTAGGAATTCAATCCTCGTCCTCGGGCTGTTTGATGGTTTTCAACCACTCAAATAGTCACATGTTTAAGGGATACATCCGAGACTCATGAATAATGGTTAGGACCGGATCATGTGAGGGAGCTACATACAACACTTCACATGCATAAAGGTACAGTCAATAAAAGACGGCATTGCATCCGGTCACATGTTTAAGTGATACAGCCGGGACACGTGCTTAATGGCTACGTCCGTACCACGTGGGGCGCTGCTTCTGGTCGCATGCATAAGGATAAATCCGGGACAAGTGGGTAATGACTACGATCTGACCACGTGGGAGAGCTGCTTCCGGTCACATGCATAAGGATACATCTGGCCACGTGGGTAATGGTTATATCCGTTCAAGAGATGGCGATGCATCCGGTCACATGTGTAAGGTTACAGCCGGGCAAGTCGGTTAAGAGGGGTACTACAGAAAATGGTCGTCTGTCCGTTGTCAAACCAGGGAACCTATCTCGTGATGACGACCATGTATGGGAGTGATTCCACTACTCGTCAATAGAGAATTGGAAGTTTAAAATGGTCTCCCTTCTCTCGTTGTTTTCTATATCCGTGTCGCCCTAGGGTCACTGAGTAACTGCAAAGAATATCAGGGATGAACACATCACAAGGCAGTTTCGAGTGTAGATTACACAACTATAACCATTTCATCACACTGTCTGACTAAGGCGGTCTCGTAGACATAGAGGAGCACTGTGAGCGCCTACGCCAGGCTGGGGAAAGAAGTATCTATATATATAACAGCTAGCGGTCATACACCAACGTGTGTTTAGCGCATTTTTATCAGATATATAATATTACACACGAACACAACAAGCTGTCCCGCCTTGATCTTAAGCATATAATGTAACACTGACATGTCACGAAATGGCCTGAACAGTGAAGTTATCGCTTCTCAGATCAGACATTTAACACTTTCATTATTCACTCTTCCATTGGGTCTTTCCACCTTTCCTAAGAAACCCATTTCCAATGCCAATATATGTTTTTCACTTTGTCTGCTCATTGTTCTGCGTTTCACATCCAGACAAACGTACATATTCTAAGTATCGCTGCAACAGTCAAACAAGAAAATATGTTAGACAAATTGTTTATAATGTTGGTCTAATACAGAAATATAGCGATCAGATTTATAAAAAGTATGAAAATTTGTTACCCAAATTAAAAAATGCTTGTTCAAATGAGAAATAGCTCAACCAAACTTATAAAAAGTAGGAGAAATTATAGCCAAATCAACTAAAATTATTACCAAAATCAAAAATATCTCAACCATACTTATAAATATCTCATCCAAACTTATACAAAGTAGGAAACATTTGTTAACCAAATATGAAAAAAAATATTAGCCAAAATATGTTCACCAAACGTATAAATATTTCATCCAAACTTATGAAAAGTAGGAAACTTTGTTAACCAAATGTGAAAAAATATCGACCAAGTAAAAAATATGTCAACCAAACATAAATATGTCATCCAAACTTATATAAAGGAGACAATTTTGTTAACCAAATGTGAAAAAACAAAACAATTATTAGCCAAATCAACTAAAATGTTCACCAAATGTATAAATATTTCGTCCAAATTTACGAAAAGTATGAAACTTTGTCAACCAAACGTGAAAACAAATGTTGACAATGTTAAGAAATATCTCAACTAAGCTTATATGACGTAGGAGAAATGTCAGCCAAATCAACAAAAATGTTCACCGAAAGTATAAATATGTCAAGCAAAGTAGGAAAATGTGTAGCCAAACTAAGAAAAAACGAGGACCAAATCACGAAATATGTCGGCCAAATTTATAAAACGTAGGAAAATATATAATTAAATTTTGCACAAAAAATGAGTTAACGATAACCAGCCCACTTTTTAAAGAACACCCAAGAAGACTCTTCACATGGACGTCCCCGGACAATATTACAAAACATCAAATAGAGGACATTTTAATACAAAGAAGTTAGAGATCAAGCATAACATCTGCAACAACCCTACGTAGTTCAGACTGTGATACATATCATCAGTAATTAGAAGCAGATCTGAAATTAGAACTCAAATAGCTTACCCGAGGACCAAGGCCACTTCGTTTTGATCTCCCAAAAACACCAGATGCATACAGCGTTGAAGTGAGGAATCGTTTTGGGGTCTTAATGTCTATACAAATGGAAATGACACCTGATGAACTGGCAGTACAAGCTAGAGATATCTAGGTAATAGCAGCCAGAGATTTAATTCCCAACAGGACTATAGCAACATAAGCCATGAATTACACCATGCACGTTAGAAATAATCAAACAACGAAGGGAACTGAAAAAGAAAGGAGGTGAATCTGATAACAGCAAGATGAAGTACAACATCTTTAACTCGAGAAATAAGAAAGAACATTGGATAGGATACAATCCAATATATTCAAGATTGTTGTATTAAAATAGAGCAATATAAGACTGGAAGAGATTATGAAATGTTCAAAGAAATGAAGTTATTGACAAGAAATGTTCATCCTCAATTAAATGTTATCTGTGACAAGTTGGGAAATACCTTAACAGAAACTAGACAAATTCTAGAAAGATGGCAGGAATATTGCAGTGGAATGTATGATATGAATGACTGTGAGGATATGAATGATATACATGAACCAATGACAGCAGAGACAAAACCCTAACCCTCATTAGATTAATTTTCATGAGCAATAAAGAACCTGAAGAATGGTAAATCACCAGGATGTGATTAGATAGCAGCTAAACTAATTAAAGCGGGAGGAGAAGAAAGCATACACATTTATCACGCATTTTGTAAAAAGATATGGAAATATGGTATATGGCCAGAATATTGGAAACGATCTATCTTCATTCCAATACCTAAAAAGGGCAACCTAAAATTATGCACCAACTCTAGAACTGTTGCCCTGATCAACAATGCAAGTAAAATTTTATTAAAAAATCATAATAGGAAGACATCGTACGAAAATGGAAGAAGAGATTAACGTGGCTCAAGCTGGATTTAGACAATGAATAAATCACCAAAAAACAAGAAGTAAATTGTGAGCTTTACTAAAACACGATTACAAGAAACAATAGACTTGTGGCCCAAGCCTTCGTCAACACAGAACAGAAAAACACAAACCAACACAAAACTACATGAAACACACTACATGACAATAATATTAAGGGTACTTATCTGAATCTCTATCCTAGCTTGGAGTGACTGACGACTGACACAAGTTCGTTGGCTATCAGTGGATTGTATGGGCCTGGATGTATAGTCAACGGGTCAAAGGTCAATACCGTCAGAAGCTCAGCTATTGGCTAAACAACTCGGCGGGAAGGGGTGCGATGGAGAGGTGCCCATGTGGGCAAAAGTTAAAAATAGGATACGCGAAGATGTCACGGACGCAATTCGCAATTGGCAATTTCTCTTTGTGCGCTCTAAACACAGTGGTGGAAGATTTCATTGTGTTGGCCCTCACAGAGGGGCATGAGTAGCGGTCGCTCGGAAAACGATTGCAAACCTCCGAACGCAAACCTGCCAAGAAATCTCAAACAGCAGAAATAATTCTGGGGTAGACTGCGACGTCCTGCAAAGGACATGCAACTACCTTTTTAGTGGACTGTACATCTGGTGGGAGGGGTGGGGTTTGGAAGTTAAATGAAACCGTGTTGGACATTGAGGCCGTGAGGGGAAAATGTACCCAACTAGAAGTTGAGACGGTTTTCCAATGTTTGACGATCCCGTTCGTGGGATGCGCACGATTTGGTCGCCGCGACCTGTATGTCAGCCACGCCACAGTGGTCAGGACTGTTGAAGTGCATGGATGCTGGTTTCTGGGCGCCACTGTTGATGTCAGAAAGATGTTGTCTAAATCTGTCAGCAAGACGTAAACCTGTCTGCTCGATGTATCTCATGTCACAACGTGTACAAGTAATTGCATAGATAACGTTGCGACTCATGCATGAGAAACCCTCACGGATGTGGAATGTCGTCTTAGGCAATACCGGACTCTGGGTTTGAAGTACATGTGGGCAGGTCTTACAACGCGATCGAAGACAAACCACCGTGCCAGGAAAAGACTTGTGAGGTTGGGGTAGACTGCTATGGACCAGCACATCCCTGAGGTTACGATCTCGTATGTACGCCACAAAGGTGAGGGGGGGGGGGGCTCTGAGATGGTTTGTGTCATTGGCTTAGTGTCGTCTGTTCATGTAATGGGTTTGTGTCATTGGCTTGTGTCGTCGGTTCCTGTCCTTGATTTGTGTCGTCGGTTCATGTAATGGGTTTGTGTCATTGGTTTGTGTCATTGGTTTGTGTCGTGGGTTCATGTAATGGGTTTGTGTCATTGGTTTGTGTCGTCGGTTTGTGTCGTCGGTTCATGTAATGGGTTTGTGTCATTGGTTTGTGTCATTGGTTTGTGTCATTGGCTTGTGTCGATGGTTCATGTAATGGGTTTGTGTCATTGGTTTGTGTCGTCGGTTCATGTAATGGGTTTGTGTCGTCGGTTCATGTAATGGGTTTGTGTCATTGGTTTGTGTCGTTGGTTTGTGTCGTTGGTTCATGTAATGGGTTTGTGTCATTGGTTTGTGTCGTTGGTTCATGTAATGGGTTTGTGTCGTCGGTTTGTGTCGTCGGTTCATGTAATGGGTTTGTGTCATTGGCTTGTGTCGTCGGTTCATGTAATGGGTTTGTATCATTGGTTTGTGTCGTTGGTTCATGTAATGGGTTTGTGTCATTGGTTTGTGTCGTCGGTTCATGTAATGGGTTTGTGTCATTGGTTTGTGTCGTCGGTTCATGTAATGGGTTTGTGTCATTGGTTTGTGTCGTCGGTTCATGTAATGGGTTTGTATCATTGGTTTGTGTCGTCGGTTCATGTAATGGGTTTGTGTCATTGGTTTGTGTCGTCGGTTCATGTAATGGTTTGTGTCATTGGTTTGTGTCTTCGGTTCATGTAATGGGTTTGTGTCATTGGTTTGTGTCGTCGGTTCATGTAATGGGTTTGTATCATTGGTTTGTGTCGTCGGTTCATGTAATGGGTTTGTGTCATTGGTTTGTGTCGTCGGTTCATGTAATGGGTTTGTGTCATTGGTTTGTGTCGTCGGTTTGTGTCGTCGGTTTGTGTCGTCAGTTTGTGTCATTGGTTTGTGTCATTGGTTTGTGTCATTGGTTTCTGTCGTCGGTTTGTGTCATTGGTTTGTGTCGTCCGTTCATCTTGTCGGTTTGTGTCATTGGTTTTTGTCATTGGTTTGTGTCGTCGGTTTGTGTCATTGGTTTGTGTCGTCCGTTCGTCTTGTCGGTTTGTGTCATTGGTTTGTGTCATTGGTTTGTGTTGTCGGTTTGTGTCATTGGTTTGTGTCGTCCGTTCGTGTCGTTGGTTTGTGTCATTGGTGTGTGTCATTGGTGTGTGTCATTGGTTTGTGTCGTCGGTTTGTATCATTGTTTGTGTCATTGGTGTGTGTCATTGGTTTGTGTCATTGGTTTGTGTCATTGGTTTGTGTCATTGGTGTGTGTCATTGGTTTGTGTCATTGGTTTGTGTAATCGGTTTGTGTCAATGGTATGTGTCATTGGTGTGTGTCATTGGTTTGTGTCATTGGTTTGTGTCATTGGTTTGTGTCATTGGTTTGTGTCGTCCGTTCGTGTCGTTGGTGTGTGTCATTGGTTTGTGTCATTGGTTTGTGTCATTGGTTTGTGTCGTCGGTTTGTGTCGTTGGTTTGTGTTATTGGTTTGTGTCGTCGGTTTGTGTCATTGGTTTGTGTCATTGGTTTGTGTCGTAGGTTTGTGTCATTGGTTTGTGTCGTCTGTTTGTGTCGTTGGTTTGTGTCGTCGGTTTGTATCGTTGGTTTGTATCATTGGTTTGTGTCATTAGTTTGTGTCGTCAGTTTGTGTCATTGATTTGTGTCATTGGTTTGTGTCGTCCGTTCGTGTCGTCGGTTTGTGTCATTGGTTTGTGTCGGTTTGGTCGTCTTGTATCGTCGGTTTGTGTCATTGGTTTGTGTCGTCGGTTTGTGGTCGTCAGGTTTGTGTTTCATTGGGGTTTTTTTGTGTCGGTTTGTGTCGTTGGTTTGTGTCGTCGTTTGTCGTTGGTTTGTGTCATTGGTTTGTGTCATTGGTTTGTGTCGTCGTTCGTGTCGTTGGTTTGTGTCATTGGTTTGTGTCGTCGGTTGTGTCAATGGGTTTTGTGTCATTGGTTTGTGTCGTGGTTTGTTCATTGGTTTGTGTCATTGGTTTGTGTCGTTGGGGTTTGTGTCATTGGTTTGTGTCAATGGTTTGGGGTCATGGGTTTTTGTGTCATTGGTTTGTGTCGTTGGTTTGTGTCGCCCGGTTTGTCGTTGGTTGTTCATTGGTTTGTGTCATTGGTTTGTGTCGTTGGTTTGTGTTATTGGTTTGTGTCGTCGGTTTGTGTCGTTGGTTTGTGTCATTGGTTTGTGTCGTAGGTTTGTGTCATTGGTTTGTGTCGTCAGTTCGTGTCGTTGGTTTGTGTCATTGGTTTGTGTCGTTGGTTTGTGTCGTCGGTTTGTGTCATTGGTTTGTGTCGTCGGTTCGTGTCGTTGGTTTGTGTCATTGGTTTGTGTCGTCAGTTCGTGTCGTTGGTTTGTGTCATTGGTTTGTGTCGTCGGTTTGTTTCATTGGTTTGTGTCGTCGGTTTGTGTCGTTGGTTTGTGTCGTCGGTTTGTATCGTTGATTTGTATCATTGGTTTGTGTCATTGGTTAATGTCGTCGGTTTGTGTCATTGGTTTGTGTCATTGGTTTGTGTCGTCCGTTCGTGTCGTCGGTTTGTGTCATTGGTTTGTGTCATTGGTTTGTGTCATCGGTTTGTTTCGTTGGGTTGTGTCGTTGGTTTGTGTCATCGGTTTGTATCGTTGGTTTGTGTCATTGGTTTGTGTCGTCAGTTTGTGTCGTCGGTTTGTATCGTTGGTTTGTGTCGTCGGTTTGTGTCATTGGTTTGTGTCGTCGGTTTGTGTCATTGGTTTGTGTCGTCGGTTTGTGTCGTTGGTTTGTGTTATTGGTTTGTGTCGTTGGTTTGTGTCATTGGTTTGTGTCGTTGGTTTGTGTCATTGGTTTGTGTCGTCAGTTCGTGTCGTTGGTTTGTGTCGTTGGTTTGTGTCGTCAGTTTGTATCGTCGGTTTGTGTCATCGGTTTGTATCATTGGTTTGTGTCGTCGGTTTGTGTCATTGGTTTGTGTCGTCGGTTGTGTCATTGGTTTGTGTCGTCCGTTCGTGTCGTCGGTTTGTGTCATTGGTTTGTGTCATTGGTTTGTGTCATCGGTTTGTGTTATTGGTTTGTGTTATTGGTTTGTGTCATTGGTTTGTGTCGTCGGTTTGTGTCGTCGGTTTGTGTCGTTGGTTTGTGTCATTGGTTTGTGTCGTCAGTTTGTGTCATTGGATTGTGTCGTCGGTTCGTGTCATTGGTTTGTGTCATTGGTTTGTGTCGTCCGTTCGTGTCGTTGGTTTGTGTCATTGGTTTGTGTCGTCGGTTCATGTCATTGGTTTGTGTCGTCCGTTCGTGTCGTCGGTTTGTGTCATTGGTTTGTGTCGTCGGTTTATGTCATTGGTATGTGTCGTCGGTTTCTATCGTTGGTTTGTGTCATTGGTTTGTGTCGTCGGTTTGTATCGTTGGTCTGTATCATTGGTTTGTGTTGTCGGTTTGTGTCGTCGGTTTGTATCGTTGGTTCGTGTCGTCGGTTTGTGTCATTGGTTTGTGTCGTTGGTTTGTGTCATTGGTTTGTGTCGTTGGTTTGTTTCATTGGATTGTGTCGTTGGTTTGTGTCGTCGGTTTGTGTCCTTGGTTTGTGTCGTCGGTTTGTGTCATTGGTTTGTGTCGTCGGTTTGTGTCATTGGTTTGTGTCGTTGGTTTGTGTCATTGGTTTGTGTCGTCTGTTTGTGTCATTGGTTTGTGTCGTTGGTTTGTGACGTCGGTTTGTGTCCTTGGTTTGTGTCATTGGTTTGTGTCATTGGTTTGTGTCATTGGTTTGTGTCGTCGGTTCCTGTCATTAGTGTGTGTCGTCGGTTTGTGTCATTGGTTTGTGTCGTCGGTTCCTGTCATTGGTTTGTGTCATTGGTTTGTGTCGTCGGTTTGTGTCGTCGGTTTGTGTCGTCGGTTTGTGTCATTGGTTTGTGTCATCGGTTTGTGTCGTTGGTTTGTGTCGTCGGTTTGTGTCCTTGGTTTGTGTCGTCGGTTTGTGTCATTGGTTTGTGTCATTGGTTTGTGTCATTGGTTTGTGTCCTTGGTTTGTGTCATTGGTTTGTGTCATTGGTTTGTGTCATTGGTTTGTGTCATTGGTTTGTGTCGTCGGTTTGTGTCATTGGTTTGTGTCGTCGGTTTGTGTCATTGGTTTGTGTCGTCAGTTTGTGTCGTCGGTTTGTGTCATTGGTTTGTGTCGTTGGTTTGTGTCATTGGTTTGTGTCGTCGGTTTGTGTCATTGGTTTGTGTCGTCGGTTTGTGTCATTGGTTTGTGTCGTCGGTTTGTGTCATTGGTTTGTGTCGTAGGTTTGTGTCATTGGTGTGTATCATTGGTTTGTGTCGTCGGTTTGTGTCATTGGTTTGTGTCATTGGTTTGTGGTGCTGGTTTGTATCTTTTTATTCTTCTTATTCTCTTCTTATGCCTTAATGTAGTCACTGGAGGGTCTCCGTGTTTGTATGTTCTGTTTCGTGTATGTGTTTGTTTGCTGATGAAGGCTAGTCGCAACAATGTCCTTGTGTTGTTCGTAATTCTATTCTGTAAATCTGCATTACTTTGCATTATTTTATAATTTTTTATATTTCCACAGCTTTACCGCAGTGTTATTTAAATGAATACTTTGTTAGTAAATTTTTTTCTAACAGGAAGGAAACATAAACAATGTAACCAAGAACAGTCTGCCAGCTGGGATACAGTTCATAGAGTTCTCCGGTCACCCACTCAAGAACATTCATGACGACGCCTTTGAAAGATCTTCAGAAAGCCTGGAATATTTATCAATCAAGGGCGCCAAATTCACCCAGCTGCCACACGCTTTGCGCAGACTGAAGAATTTAACATCTTTGGATGTGTTTGATACCCCTATCGAAGTATGGGAAAATACCACAATAGAGGCTCTGGCCACGTCGGTTCAGATCATCCAATTACAGAATGTCAGTTTGAAGACTTTTCCCGAATGGTTCTCCTTCTTTCACTCGCTGGGCGCTGTCTCCTTATCTAGAAATTTTATTCAATTCATCCCCGAAGATGCGCTTTTATCTTCCGAAGACACGTTGACATTTTTAAGACTTGAAAGCACTGGTTTAGTTCAAATACCAAAAGTGTTGTTCCATCTGCAGAATTTGACCTCGCTGAGTTTAAGTGGTAACAATATAACTGACGAGAATGGCAGGCCTGGGGTTGAGCAGTTAGCTTACATCCCATCCGCGGGCAAACTGTCTGATTTGTATCTTAACTCAATGGGACTTCATGAAATACCAGATTTTTCAAACATGACCAGTTTAAGCACTCTTGCTTTAGAGAATAATCAGATTTCAGATTCTTCCAATGATTCGCTCCCTCTGTCAGTGGCTGAACTTCGTCTTAAGGATAATAAGCTGACAGCAGTGCCTGCCCTTATTGTTGGCATGTTAAACCTGTACAGCTTAGACTTATCACACAACCAAATCACCATTCTTAACTTTGATGCATTTCCGCCAGGTCTGCATTACCTTGACCTCGGTTCAAATAACATAACGGTTATTGAAAGTTCTAATGTAACAATGGATTCCCAGTTACTCGTCTTGACTTTAACATCAAATCCCATATCAACCATCTCACCCATGGCATTTAAATCCCTGACCTCGCTTACAACACTTTATTGGGACAAACAAACCTCATTCGCCTTCCGGATGCCCTGGCCTCACTGACCAAACTAACATATTTGTCTCTAGACGTATTTTCCAACCTGGCATGTCCGTGTCCAACTCCGCTGGAACTCGTGCAATGGTATTCTTCCTTGAATAATTCCTTATCTCTCTTTTCCTACTGTAACAACACTTATTTTTTGATCAGTAAATATCTAAGTTCTGATTGTCCAATGCAACTGATACAGCCGGCTGTGAGAACAACCCCTGGCAATGACGCCTCTGCTCTTGTATGTAGCGTCATCTGCAGGTATTTTTGTTTGCTTGTATTGCTGACTCTGAACTGTTACTGCGAATTTTGATAGCAACATTCTGCATTCTACTGTGTTCTACGAATGTTTACTTCATCCAAAATCAAGATCTGATGGCGAGGGACAATGGTAATAGGTAAAGCTAATCCACACATAAAACTCTTTCTTCTTCTTCTTCTTCTTTTTCTTCTTCTTCTTCTTCTTCTTCTTCTTCTTCTTCTTCTTCTTCTTCTTCTTCTTCTTCTTCTTCTTCTTCTTCTTCTTCTTCTTCTTCTTCTTCTTCTTCTTCTTCTTCTTCTTCTTCTTCATTGTAAATGTCTATTTTCTAATCCCGTGCCTCCTCGGTCAATATCTTCCTTTCGGCGGTTGAGGTTTCTTTTCAAGGTCCCTCCTCCCATAGGAAGATTGTCCTCCCAGACTTATGGGTTTTGTGGGCCACATTTTCTGTCAGGCTTTGTTGCCGTAGTCTTTGTTTTTACAAGTACTTCCACAAGGCAGTGGTGGTTTGGCATTAAGGGTCCTGCCTCCACGCAAATGGATTTCCTTTCAGGGTTTATGAGCTCCATCAGCCCTTTTTGTTTGCTCCCTTGTTATATCCTATCAAGTATTTGTCTCTCTCTCTCTATCTCTCTCTCTCTCTCTCTCTCTCTCTCTCTCTCTCTCTCTCTCTCTCTCTCTCTCTCTCTCTCTCTCTCTCTCTCTCTCTCTCAGCGATATCTCTAGGAAGAAAGATATGAGAGGAACAGCAATTGGGGGACATAATATCAATAAGATTATTGTCCTCTCTAGGAAGGATATGAGGAATATGAGAGGAATCACCATTGGAGGACATAATAGCAATATCATTAGATATGCGTATGATACAGTATTGATTACAGACAATGACCAGGATCTGCAACATTTAGTAGATGCGGTTATTGTACACAGTGAACAACTAGGGTTAGAAATAAATTGTAAGATACAGCGATTATGATGGGAATAGTCTTAAACAACTGAATCGGTACAACTATCGTGGAACAGTCATAACGTCTGATGGGAGGTGCCTTGGAGATACTGGAACAAAGATAGCCTTTTGCAAGGTGGAAAACATACTGACCAATAGAATGCTGTCAATTGCAACGAGAAAAAGTGTTGAAGTGCTAAATAGAACTGTACTTCTGTATAGATGTGAAACGTGGACAATGAGCAGACAAGTTGAAAAAAAAAAAAACATATAATGGCAGTAGACACGTGGTTTCTGAGGAGAATTCAAAGAATACGGTGGACAAATAGAAAAACCAATGAGCTAATCCTACAAGAAGCAAATGAAAACTGTAAACTGATTGGAGAAATTAGACGTACGCAGTCAAAATTTTTGGGCACGGTATGAAAAAAAATAAACTAGAGAACTTGGTGACAACTGGCAAGTTTGAGGGGAAAATAACAAGGGCAAAGCAGAGAAGAGTACATGTTGATGGCTTAACCACAGAGCTGATCCACGACTCTGGTGATCGCGTGAGATGGCGAAACATAACCCCCACGTTTATCGGCATGGCACATGATTGTGATATATTACTATTTGTTATGGATGTTGTGTTGTATTATTTGAAGGAAAAGAATGATCTTCGAAAAATTCAGAGAATAACCTAAGTTAGAAATAGGGAAAAGGTGGGTGACTAGTCTCAGATAATAGTCTTGTTATCATAAATTCCAGATCTCCAATAAATATACAAGTATCTGTTAACATATTTGTTTTTTGGTCGTTATTATGTTTTTAATGTTTTCCACTGTCTGTCATAAGCGTGGCACAGAGCAAGAACTCAAATAAAATAAAATCAACTTTATTTTAAAAGAGTCACAATTTGGGCACGCAGGCCCGTCTTACATTCGGCCCTTCCAATCACTCATCTTTCGTTCATCAATGGTGCATTATACATTGACATAGGAAGAAAAAAAAAACATTGTCAAATGAATGTTGTAAACATAAACAATGCAAATTACCATGTTATGAGGCACATCTCCCACCCACCCACATATCACCCCACACACACACACACACACCCACCCACACACATCCCCACCCACCCAATATTCCCCACCCACACACCACACACTTGGGTGGGGAACTCCGTAGCTCCAGTGACGTTTCCCAGGAGTCACCGAGAAAACCGCACTCGTGAACCAAATGACCGAGTTTGGAATCGAACCCAAACCTTCGGAAAGCGAGGCAGACGATTTAACAACTTTGACACGGAGACCCTCCTAAAGTAAAACTACAACACTATTCACCATTTTCCTGTGTAGACAACATCCGAGAAGTCATATCGCTCACCATTTACTTTTGCCCTGGTCATATAATATCCAAGAAGTCATATCGCTACACCATTCACTTTTCCCATGGTCATTTAACATTCCAGAAGTCATATCGCGATAACATTCACTTTTGCCCTGCCATATAACACCTAAGAAGTTATATAGCTATACCATTCACTTTTGCCCTGGTCATATAACATTCCAGAAGTCATATCGCTACACCATTCACTTTTGCCGTGGCCATATAACATTAGAGAAGAAGCCATATCGCTACATCATTCACTTTTGCCCTGCCATATAACACCCGAGAAGTTATATCACTACACCATTCACTTTTGCCCTGGTCATATAACATTCCAGAAGTCATATCGCTACACCATTCACCTTTGCCCTGGTGATATAACAACCAAGAAGTCATATCGTTACACTTTTTGAATATTGTCATTTTTAGGCAACAATCCCACAAAAACACTTTCAGGATTAGGCTCTGCATGACGTACGAAGGTCGTTCAGAAAGTAAACCACCACATCGCTTTTCTCAGAAAAGAAAAAAATATAGTTTGATTTTAATAGTAGGTTGGGGGGATCGGGGGATGTGTGTGTGGGTGGATTCGTGATGTGTGTGGGTGGGCTCAGGATGTGTGGGTGGGCGGGATGGGTTTGTGTGGGTGGGTGGGGGATTAGTGTGTGGGTGGGTGTGGGATTTGTGTGTGGGTGCGTGCGAGATGTATGGGTGTATGGGGAGATGTGTTTTTGGGTGGGGATGTGTGTTTGTCTAGGTGGTTGTGGGTGAGTGGGTGGAGGAGGTTATGTTGGTGGATGATTGATGGTGGGTTATGGGATGGGTGGGGGTATATGTGTGGGTGGGGAGATATGTGGTGGGTGGCAGATGTGTGCAGGTGGGGGTGGTTGTGGGTTTGGGGATGTGTGTGTGGGTGAGGGATGTGTATGGGTGTGGGATGTTTGGGAGGATGGGTGGGGAGTGTGTGTGGGTGAGAGATGTGTGGGTGAATGTGTGTGGGGGATGTGTGTGGGTTGTGGGAGGGTGCGTGATGGGTGTTGGTGATGGATTTGGAGATGTGTGTGTGGGTGGGGGATATGTCTGGCTGGGTGGGGGTGTGTGTGGCTGGATGGAGGATGTATGTGTGGGTAGTGGGGGATGTGTGGATGGGTAAGAGATGTGTGGATAGATGTGTGTGTGGGTGAGGGATGTGTCTTTGGGATGTGTGTGGGTGTGGTATTGTGTGGGAGGGGAGCTGGGTGTGGATAAATGATGTTTGTGTGGGTGGGTGCAGGTGTGGTTGGGTTTGTGGGTGGGTGAAGGATGTGTGTGAGGGTGGGGGATGGGTGGTTAGGATGTGTGAGTGTGGGTGGGTAGATATGAGATGTATGTGTTGATGAGTGGGTAAGGGATGTGTGGGTGTTAGTGGTTGAGGGATAAGTACGTGTGTCTAGGGATGTGTGAGGGGATGAATGTTTGGGTTGTGTGTGCGTGGATGGGAGGTGTGTGTTTGTGAATGGGGAATGTGTTGGTGGGGGGGGGGGGGATGTGTGTGAGGGATGTTTGTATGGGTGGGGAGATTGTGCGTGGGTGGGGATGTGTGTGTATATGGGTAAGGGTGTGTGGTTAAGGGATGTGTGGCTGGGGGAATGGTTGGATGGAGGATGTGTGGTTGGGTGGAGGATGTGTGGTTGGGTAGAGGATGTGTGGGTGGGTGATTGTATATGAGTAAGGGTGTGTGGTTAAGGGATGTTGGTTGGGGATGGTGGGTAGAGGATGTGTGGGTGGGTAGAGGATATGTGGGTGGGTGAGTGTGTGCAGGTTAGGAGATGGTGGGGGATGTTTGCAGGTGTGGGCTCGGGATCTGTGAGTGGGCTGGGGGAGATGGGAGATTATGTGGGTGAGTGCGGAATTTGTGTGTGGGTAGGTGCGGAATATGTGAGTTGACGGGGAGATGTGTGTGTGGCTGAGGAATATGTGTTTGGTTGAGTGGTTGGAGGTGTGTGGGTGGAGGAGGATATTAGATGAGTGATTGTTGGTGGGAAATGGGACGGGTAGAGGATATGTGAGTGGGTGGGGAGATGTGTGTAGGTGGGGGATGTGTGGGTTATTGAATGTATGTGTGCTTGGGGTGTGGGTGGATGGGATGTGTGGTGGGTGAGAGGTGTGTGTGGGCGGGGAGATGTGTAGGTGTAGGGATGTGGTGGATGGGTGGGGGAATGTATTGTATGTGTGTGTGGTTGGGTGGGGGAGTTGGAGTGAATGGGGGATGTGTGGGTGGGTGGTGGATGTGTCTCATAACATAGTAATATGCATTGTTTATGTAAGACGGGCCTGCGTGTCCAATTTGTTACCCTTTGAAAATAAAGTCTGTTCGTTCGTTCGTTCGTTCGTTTGTTCTCAGCTATGTTTTCAGTCTATGTTAATAGGAACCCGGCAAAGACTTTACACGCTAAACTCGCAGAGAACTATACAGCTGTACATTGGTAGCATGCCTATAGAAAGTGTAACTGGGTCTTATCATAGATCAAAATCTAACCTTTAACTCACATGTTCATGCTCTCGTTAAACAAATAGCCAAAACAGTATACCAACTTGCCAAAATTAAAAATTTCCTTGACGAAAAAACAAGAAAGATATTCTATACTTCCCATATACAAACACATATTGGTTATTGCTCCACAATCCGAGGTGGATGCTCCAAATCAATAACAAAACGCCTATATTCACTCCAGAAAAGGGCAGTCCGTTTAATTAATGGTAAACAGCTTACCGACAATTCTAACCTACATAAACGTCTTTGGTTACTGCCACTCCACAAACGCCTACTTTTTAATAAGGCCAAACTAATTTGTAAAATCCTATATCAAAATGCTCCAAGACATAGCGAACAATTAAATATACAATACTTCATGTCCCTAAACCTGGGATAGACTTATATAAAACAAGCTTAGCATACTCTGCCGCTCAGTTGTGGAACAATCTTCCACAAGAAATCAAAGACACCACCAATCATTATACATACATTCGCAACCTGTTTTAACACTACCTCAGTACAGACTACATTCCCCCATAAACAAAATAAAAAAAAGACAACAATAATGGTAACTTATCTCAAACGACTACTAGCCAACAAACATGCCCATATGTATGGAACGTTACACCTTCTTAGGTATTTATAATACCCATGTTACACATTGCCTCAGTGAGTCATTTGTTATTGATTATTTTTCATGCGTTTCTAATGCTATTGTTCTTTTTTGTCAAAATTTGCTTCATAAGTGATGTTGAATGAAAGAATGTATGAGTGGAAATAGAGAAGAAGGGCAGAATGTCAGACGGGCCTGCGTGCCCAATTCTTAACCCTTTGAAAATAAAGACTTTCGTTCGTTCGTTTGTTCTCAACTAGTAATGAAGATAGAAGCATGAAATTGTGCACACTTTAAATGTGGTATGTGCCGATTGTGAGCATCAAATTGCAACCCAAGCGGCCAAATAATATATCTGCTCTAAACCGCTGAATGTTATAGCGAATTGTGATAGAATTTCTCTTTGCAGAGAAGGCAACTGTTGTGAATATTCACAAGCGTCTATGTGCTATGAATTGTTGGGGCGTTTCAATGCTGACGGAGAGAACTCTTTATAGCCAAGATCGTTACAGGTGACGAAATCTGGGCACACCATTTTTAACTTACGACAAAAAGCCTGTCATTGGAGTGACATCATCCGCAGTCATCGTGCAGAAAGAAATTCAAGATTGATTGATGATTGATTGATTTAGGAACCGACATCACAGCACTCGGGGCATTCCCATAAGGCGCTCCGTCCCCATCCTCAGCAGTCAGCGAAGAGTTCCAACACCAACAGTACCAGTAACAATCTGATTATATGTCCGTCTCGCCTTTCCTCTGAGCGTCGAGCGTCGGCCAGATCCCCTCGTCACTCCTCGCTGTCTCATTCTTGCCAGACCATGGTGATCCATTTGCTCCTCCGAGGTGTGCACGAGCTCCCACAAGGCCGCAACCACGTCTGCCTTGTCATGCATCAATACTCCAACAAGTTTTGCAGAGCCAGCCAATCTGTCCGCCTGTTCATTCCCCAGCACACCGGCATGCCCCGGAGAAAAGATCCAGACGATGCTTGCCACCCGTGACCTCCGAAGCGCAGCAAGCCACTCTGCCCGAAGCTTGCCTGTCCTCACCTTCCTCAGCATGCTTTCTGAGTCAGTTACAATCACGATGTGTGTGTGTATCGTATTCTCCATCCAGCGGAAAGCTGCACTGACCGCCTCTACCTCCATTCTTAAGCTAGATGTTGTGGTATCATATGCCAGGCTCTCCTGCACCAAACGTCGACCATTAGCTTTTGCTAAGAACCCCCAGACACTTCTCCTACCTCTCAACACCGACCCATCTGTGTAAATAATAACATCACCCGAGCGAGCATTATCCTGAATTAATTGCTCTATTTCCACTTCCGTGGCCTCTGCTGGCCACTCCCTGCACTCCCGGCTCAATGTGATTATAACTCTGCACAAGTCTGACTGCTCCGCTGGCACTCTGACCCACTCCTCTCCTCACCTAATGTTGTCCAAGGGGCAGACCCAGTGTTTCCCAACCTTTTTTGTGCCATGCCCCACTTAAGCCTTTCTAAAATTCATATTGCCCCCCTCCCCCGCCCCATGCCCCCCCCCCCTCAACATATACATTATTTTTAATATTCAAAAATTGAAATGTTCACTAAAAGAAACTTGAATGATAGGTTTTAGGAAGAAATCACTAGGTAATTATTGAGCAAACACAGTAAGTAAATTATCAAAACATATAATGGAGAACTGAAATTCAAGTACAAAATAATTTTAATGAAAGATTTTTCTATATTATTTTAATTATTAGTAATTATTTATTATTTAAGTTTAGTGAGATCCTTGCGCTTGATGCTTGCTGCAAAGAGATCTTATGTCAGGTTCCAATTTAGTTAACTTCAGTCTCAAGTCTCCCCGTTTTGTTATATTCAGCCGATTTCTTCCATTTTCGAATTGCCCCCCTTAACAGTCAAATTGCCCCCCTGTGGGGCGTGGGCCCCACGTTGGGAAACACTGGGCAGACCTGTCTGATCGTATCCTCCGCCTGAGCCATCCATGATTTCCCTTTTAACGGTCGCTGACCGTTAACGGCATCCAGTGCCTCATGCAACGGGTGATCTGTCTGCAACTACTCTGAGGTATGCCTTCGCCTGCATCACCTTGAGCCTACCAGCAACAGTTGTCTGACCAAGGATGTAACGCATACACACTACTGGGGTGTCTCTGGTGCATCCCAAATTGACCCACATAGCTTCATTCTGTATGCGCTGTAATTTCACCAGCTGACTCTTTGAGACAGTGAGCAGTCCTAGTCCATAATCAATAACTAAGAGGATCAAGTGCTGATATAGTGTGAAAATCATTCTCTGCTCTGTGTCCATTGCAGCCACAGTTTTAAGTGCATTGAGTCCCTTTTGAGATCTTGTCACAACCGTCTACACATGGTCCTTGAAGGACAGACTCCTGTCAAATGTGATCCCCAGATACTTCAGTTTGTTCTCTCTGTTGACGTTCCTACCTTCAATCGCGAGGCTTGGGGCATCGTTGGGAAATTCAAGACAACCCCTTTAGCTGAGAAGGTCATAATCACTGTCTTATGAGATAATGAAGATGTGATTCTTGTGGACGTTATGCCAAGAGGAGAGACTATCAATTCGCAAGGTTACATCTGGGTCGCCTTCTCGCCTTGTGTCCCCATGTTCTCACGCACAACACTCTAGCCGCTGGTTGATCTTGTTCGATTATAATTAAATATCCAAACTATTTAATTCTTGTGCGTTCTATACAGTCTGTAATAGGTACCTTGCCTACAGTTGTTCTTAGCTTCTCGTATGTGTCTTCATCTCTTCTCGTTTTTTTTTTTCCAGCTGTGTTTCTTATCCATCTCATTTTTCATGATGCAATTTTACGCCTGTGTGCCTAGACCTGCCCATGTTTGACACAGGTAACACAGCGTTGGGACGAATACAGCGTCTATCAGCTTCTGTTTTGTATGCTTGTTGATATTTGGATGCTGTAGGGTAGGAGCTATTTGATTACTGCGCTTGATTTATTCTCCTTCTTGTCTTTATAATACAACTAGCAGACCCGGCCCGGCTTCGCCCAGGCTCTGGCGGGGATCTATCTATCTATCTATGTATCTGTCTGTCTGCTTGTCTGTCTGTCTGTCTGCCTGACCCGGCCCGGTTTCGCCCAGCCCCTGGCGGGGAGCGTCTCATTAAATGCATATAAGTAGTCATTATACATTCAAATACATTCTCTAAGCGTACAGAGTATGCGTTCGGCCCCTGGGCCCTCGCAGCTAATTTATTGGTTGCAGCTAGAAAATTTCATTTAATGTTAGGATTATTTAGTTTTTTAAATGTTGACGTATAATTTTTAAGTTATGGTTGAACACCAAATTTGATGTCTAATGTAGTGCTTTTTGATAAACAATATTTTTTGTTTTTCTGTCTGGTGCGTACACAAATAAATCCGAAGGTTTTCCAACGCGTGAGCAGGCCACATATAGCTGCCCATGTGTGAAGCACGGATTTTCCAAATTTAGTCCACACACTTGTAGCGGTTGTCCCTGTGCTTTGTTGATCGTCATGGCAAATGCAAGTCGCACCGGAAACTGCAGGCGTTTGAATTCGAATGGCATGTCCTGTTGGAATCATTGGGATGCGAGGCAACAGTACATCAAAGGATAGGCTTCTTCTTTTTTTAGACAAAAAAAAAACAACAACCTGCATTTTAACAGGCGTGCTGCGTGTAAGGTATGCATAAGGTATGCACACCCACAACATTGAATGAAAAATGTGATGTTGACACACACGCGGCCAACTTTAAAAAAAAAAAAAAAATCAAGAATATACCCATTTAATTGTGTACTGACCTTCTCTCTGCCAAGCGAACGGAAAAAACAAATGCTTCAATTACTTCAAAAGTTCCACTCCGAAAAAAGTACAGAAATAAAATTCTAACGTATCTAATCTAAAATAAATCCATTATTTTTAATGAACACTGGTTTTAAAAACATAAATAGATGTGTTAGAAAATTTTCACTATTTAAATAGATGCATTACTTTTATAAAAATTATGAAAATGCCTTAAAGATTATATCATTATTCATTATAACTCATATGCTTGTAAATAACTATAGACAGAAAGTTTATAAATCTTTGAAAACAATGCAACAATCTATACATAAAATAATAGTGATGTTATTAAAAGTTATGACTCTTGAAATAACTTTTCTTATGTTAAGTCCCCTTGATGGTAACGATAAATATTAGCTGCCCGGCCCGGCTTCGCCCAGGCTCTGGCGGGGATCTATCTATCTATGTATCTATGTATCTATGTATCTATCTATCTATCTATCTATGTATCTATCTGTCAGGATCTTATAATTGGCTCGTTAGCTAACACGTGTGAGACAGTACAAGTCTAACGTGATTCAACGTAAGACACAACGACACAACGTTCTATGGATTTATTGCCATATTAAATACAGAACGATAATTACAACAATCTACAATATATAACTCACGACGCTCACAACCACAATACAGCTTACAAGTCTGACGCTCAAGATCACAGTCGTTCGGCTTTCAACCACAGAGATCCACACAAACGCCTTGCTTTCATCACACATGTCCTTCCAGTCTCCGGTCCCAGCTCGGTCTGAGGCTAGCACGCAAAACTGCCCACTGCCTCTAGTGGCGTCACGTGGCCTGCGTGCGTCTATCGTCAGCCTGACCGCTGGTCGCGTGTCAGGTAACAATCTTGCCAGCCGACAATTCTTGTCCGCCGGGTGTCGTAACGATGTTGCTGCATAGCTATCCCATGTTAGGCTCTGACATCCTCCCCGGGTACCTCAATGAAAGATGCCATCTTTCATTCATGATGTATGTATATACTGGGGTAGTGTTAACTTCATGTCAGAGACTATCCTTTCCCAGTGTTATGCATGAAAATACATATATGGCATAGAAATATATACGAAAAATGTAAGTTGCATTGAAATGACAAATGAAGTTCAACTTTTAACACAAATCAGGTTTCATCCCCCTGATGGCTGGTTACCTCCATTGCAATAATACCCAGTCAGATCAGTAGTACCAGCTTCTCGCATCTACCTCGCAGCAATTTGAAAAAAACGTAATAATATGGTTGTTTTGCAACAGCCATCTAGCCAGACTGAAATACGACTTTATATGAGTCGTATTAAACACTCAAACTCTGACCTCATTTGGCCAGGAGCTTTTATGTTGGTTTGCAATGTTGGCAGCTCTATGACATGCTTGGTGGACGCCTACCCGCTGTGTTAGCCGTTTGAGCAACAAAATGTCTATTTATACAATACACATTAATGAATATGTTTCAAATTATGGCCCTTGGTGTAATATATAAATGCAAGGGAAGTAATTTTGACATTCAAGAAATTCAATAAATTACAATAATTATTTAATTTCTTAGCGTCATTGCTTGACGTTTCTTCATATTAACGAGAAAAAGTCGGTAATATGAATACATTAATCAAGATATGATTCTAAGATTACACTAATCAAAATAAATAAGTACCCAATTGGTGTATTATATTTTATAGATTCAAAAGGATTTTACCATCGTCATAAGTTTTTGAATATGTGTATATCGTCTGCTAATTTTGCTATAATTTTTTTAATTACACCGGAAATACACATGAAACGCAAAATTTAGTTGCTGTTACACTGTTTGAACACAACTGCTCCGGTTTTATTTTGTAACGGATAGTAAAATGTTCTCAAAGTTCGTGTCTGATGTTCTAGTATCACAACTTTCGGATTATGATGGAATGTTCTTATTTCCGATGTGTTCACAACTTCTGGATAATGATCGACTGTTCTTATTTCTGATGTTTAAATGTCGAACATTTTGGATTAAATTCGATGCAGAGGTGGTGTAGAAGTCACTGTTCAGTCCACATTTGCACACGTCGTTAAAATATCACGGTGAAGAAATTCACACACAGCTGTCACTGTTAAATGGTAAAGTTCGCTTCTGGTAAGTGGTTAAGCGTCTGTGACACTGTTCTTGGTGTATATTTACAGTTAATAATGTTCTCTTTCTAACACACACTACACAATTATACTACACTCATTACATGGCTTAATTAAAATAAGTATATTATACATGTCGGTTTTTAACCGTATCACAATTTCAATTATAGACCTTACACAGTAGGTGAATAGCAACAAAATTCACTCATTGGTGGCTGTGTTGGTCTGAGTGTAATAGTACACAATGCACTCAGACATTGCTTACTGGGTCGGTCGGACAACGGGACAAAAGATCGGCAATTGTATTGATTCTGCCGGGAATATGTCGAACTTCGAAACTGTAATTTTGAAGCTTCAAGGACCAGCGAGCAATCATATTGTTGGATGGTACTCCGGCATTTATATACCGTAATGGACTGTTGTCAGTTTCGATGATAAAGTGACGTCCTAGAAGGTATCTGGATAGCTTCGTCACACTTTCTACTAAGGCCAGTGCCTCTAATTGTGGAATGGACCATGCACGCTCTCGAGGCCTTAGTTTTCTTGATTACAATGAGACTTTTACGATTACATTTACATAACTATAACCTTGACAAATTTTACAAGTTCAAGAATTATAGTTTTAATTCGTTAATGACGTATGGTTTACACAAAAACGAGCAACACACGTCTACATATATTAGGTTCTTAAACAAGGACGAGCAACCCACGTCCACACATGTCAGGATCTTATAATTGGCTCGTTAGCTAACACGTGTGAGACAGTACAAGTCTAACGTGATTCAACGTAAGACACAACGACACAACGTTCTATGGATTTATTGCCATATTAAATACAGAACGATAATTACAACAATCTACAATATATAACTCACGACGCTCACAACCACAATACAGCTTACAAGTCTGACGCTCAAGATCACAGTCGTTCGGCTTTCAACCACAGAGATCCACACAAACGCCTTGCTTTCATCACACATGTCCTTCCAGTCTCCGGTCCCAGCTCGGTCTGAGGCTAGCACGCAAAACTGCCCACTGCCTCTAGTGGCGTCACGTGGCCTGCGTGCGTCTGTCGTCAGCCTGACCGCTGGTCGCGTGTCAGGTAACAATCTTGCCAGCCGACAATTCTTGTCCGCCGGGTGTCGTAACGATGTTGCTGCATAGCTATCCCATGTTAGGCTCTGACACTATCTATGTATGTATTTATCTATTTATCTATCTATGTATCTATGTATCTATGTATCTATCTATCTATCTATCTATCTATCTATCTATCTATGTATGTTCGGCCCGTTCCCGTTAAAAATATAGATAGAATAGAAGAATAGATAGAAAATATGATTGGAAGAGATCTATCTAAAGTAAACTTGGCTCCCGTTCCCGACTATCTGTCTGTCTGTCAGTCTGTCTATATGTCTGCCTATCTGTCTGTCTGACCTGGCCCGGCTGCACCTCATGTAATTCATATAGATTTCTATAGCCAGGGGACTTAACTTAAGATATAACAATGCTACTAAAAGTTATATCCCTTTTTGTCATATATTTTTATATTTTCTTATGTTCAGTCATGTAATTACAAAATTAAATTTTAGGAAGGTAATAGCTGATAGCTGATAGATAAAACTATCACAGTTGGTTGCACAGGAATGAAAGGAAAACGTGTAGAAAATTTCATCTCAATCGGTTGGACCGTTCGCGAACGCATAAAGGACGGACATACATACACACAACGATTTTTATATATATATATATGAGTGAATCACACACACACAGACACACACACAACGAGAAGTGGGACCAGTAAGCTCTACTAGAACTCAATCACAAGTGGCAAAATTGACGTTGCGGCTAAAGCCTTCGTGAGCACACAAAAACCAAACACCCATACAACTTTATCAAAAACTGTACATGAAACTGTACTGGCACCTTGCCATCTTATTTTGCTTTAAAAAAAAAGAAAAGAAAGAAGGCATAATAACCTCTCCATAGTACAAAGCCTCGGCTGAATTGTAAAGACCATGTGTTGCCCATGCAACAGCATCCCCCTCTCGGCCTGCCTAGTTTACTCCAAAGGAAAGGAACACCAATCAATACATCTCGAACAATGCAAGCTGCTGAAGCTGCCGGATCAGCAAAGCAATACTCTAACTGTCCGCCTATCGGAGCTTCGACCCTAGACCTGTTGCCAACCAAGGTTTAGGGCCGGGTCTTCCCTGCCATTTAATCTTTAGGTTGCATTTCTTTGCACCAGACTAATATATTCAACCACACACGTTCCAAGTCCATAAGAAGGAAACAGATATTGTGTGTGTGTGTGAAAATGTGAATTTATCACAAACACACACACACGCACACACACCCGTATGTTTCCTTCTTATAGACTAGGCACGTGTGTGGTTTAATACCGCGTGTAAGATTATAGGAAATAAGAACAGTTAGGTGTGTGTAACGGTGAGATATACTAAACCCGGACACCGTGTACACACCTAACATGGTTATAACATAGGATTCTCACAACAAAATACCCTGGACTATGTTTGTGTAGTCAAGTACAGTGAAACATCTGTTACCAGTCCCCTCTACACCCACAGGGAAAATATTCGAAACCAAACAGGAGCGACTCCGTATGTGGCAGACGTGGAGACGATTGGCGCTTGTTTTAAAGCCAGGACCGCAACAAGTTGACTCACCGCCAACATTTTCACATTTATACATTCGTTTTATATCTCTTTCATTGATCATTCAAAGTCTTCATTATGGCAACTAACTTCAAGAAAGCCGGCTCTGTAATCAGGAATTCTTTTCGGCACAAAAAATACTCGATGTTTGACGCTAAAGAGAATAACTACATCTTGTCGCCGAAGAAAGCCGAGGTTGAGAAGACAAACAAAAACAACGGCGGAAGGTTCAAGGTTCGGAAAGTTCTTGTGTCGTCCAGGTCGCTTTCTGCTTCAACTTCTAGTGATGAGACTGACACTGCTTCAGCTGTAGACGGGACGTCTTCTTCTAAATCATCACAGTCTAGATTGAGAAGGACGACAAGTGTGACACAGTCCATGCGACTGGCAGTTGGAACTCTGAAACAGGTCTGTACAGTGTAGCTATTTTGGTCAATATTTAAAAATTGGGTTTTTACTTATGAAATCATACCAGTTAGATAGAGCTTGACGAGACGAATCCAACGGTATCTCAACGAAGACTGTACGTTGATTCTAAGCGGAGTTATGAATCATATTGTGACGTAATTTAATAACAGGAAGTCCAATGATGAATTAACTGATAAGTCAGGATTTATCGCGGCCCTAAGATTGGAAACTTGAGAAATTCTGCCTTCTATTACCGTAGCTTGTTTATTTTTAAATCGACAACATTGTGCCATATATCATTGCGTCCGGGACGGCAAGGCCTAACTTGGGGTATTTTTTATTTTTTTTATAGGATGTGCAGTGACCTAATTAACAATTTAAAATGGCCGCCAATTGATTAATATTTGCCTTCTATTACCGTGGCTTGTTTATTTTTAAATCGACAACATTGTGCCATATATCATTGCGTCCGGGACGGCAAGGCCTAACTTGGGGTATTATTTATTTTTTTTATAGGATGTGCCGTGACCTAATTAACAATTTAAAATGGCCGCCAATTGATTAATATTTGCCTTCTATTACCGTGGCTTGTTTATTTTTAAATCGACAACATTGTGCCATATATCATTGCGTCCGGGACGGCAAGGCCTAACTTGACGTATTATTTATTTTTTTTATAGGATGTGCCGTGACCTAATTAACAATTTAAAATGGCCGCCAATTGATTAATATTTGCCTTCTATTACCGTGGCTTGTTTATTTTTAAATCGACAACATTGTGCCATATATCATTGCGTCCGGGACGGCAAGGCCTAACTTGACGTATTATTTATTTTTTTTATAGGATGTGCCGTGACCTAATTAACAATTTAAAATGGCCGCCAATTGATTAATATTTGCCTTCTATTACCGTGGCTTGTTTATTTTTAAATCGACAACATTGTGCCATATATCATTGCGTCCGGGACGGCAAGGCCTAACTTGGGGTATTTTTTATTTTTTTATAGGATGTGTCGTGACGTAATTAACAATGTAGTCACTGGAGGGTCTTCTCCGTGATTATTTATTGTATTTTGTGTAGGCATTTGTTTTTTGTTATTCTTTTATGTAAGCTTCATTACTCTTGTGTAATTTTATCTTTTTTATATTTTCAGATTTCTGCAGTATGTACCTGACGAGATGCAGCGAAATATGCCAGGCAATAAATCGCGCAATCTATTGTTTGTGTCTTCGTTATTCAAATTTATAGAAACTCACCACAGGAAGGTGTGCATCTGAATTGTTTTATCAAATTGACACAGGCTGTGGCAAAGGTGTGACAATCAGAATCTTGAATGTCACAGGAAATGGTTAAAGAAAGAGTGTCACACGTGATGGCCATTCTTTGGTTAATTGCTTTTTGTGTTTCACAACTAATTTTTTTAATATATTAAATTATTAGTAAGAGTACTTTCCTGTATTAGCATGCCTGGTTCGTTGGCATGAACGAGACTCCTCACTTCTCTCAGGTGTATAACGCAGGTGTATAATATAATTTAGTATTAGGATCCAGAACACCAAAGACCGAGATTTGTGGAAAGCCATGAACGCCTACGCCAGCCGGCACTTGATGATGATTATTATTAGTATTTGCATATACAGAGAATATTTTAAAATGGGGTTTCTACTTATGATTTGTAACAGGAAAGTAAAGGTAATATTCCTCTTTTGATAGAATGTCGAGAGGAATGAGAGGATCAACTTCATTGCACCAGGTTTGCTCAGTCTCTTTCCACACAGCGGCCTGGCGAAAGCATCGTATAAAGCACAAGAGTCTCAGAGTCTCTGACAAAGATGCACTTGACTTATAAGACTTTTTGTTATGATGTGCTGTGACCTAATTGCTAGTTAAAAATAGCTGCATATTTATTATATTAATTAAATGTCATGTGGAATGTTCGTCGTTAGTGAAAGAACAATTCATGAAAATGTATCATATTGTCTTATTCTTAATGTACTAACTGCATTGCGACAGCTTTCTTTTGTTGATTAAATATTATAAACATTAATGTAAGTAACTAAGTTTGTGACTGTTGCACAAATTAAGCAGCAGTTAATTAATTAAGATATTAAATAATAAAAAAATTAAAATATTAAATAATTAACTGTTCACTAAAAATTGATTTCTATTTCTACTTCTGCTCTACAATTACAGTAATTACAGCACACTGTTCTGTATCTAATTGTCAGCAATTAATAATTAAATACTAACTTATTTAAAACATATAACTTATTTTACAGTACTGCATTTAAATGTAAATAATTAAGTGCTGTAGCGCAGCTTAGAAAAAAAGTACTCCTTACTAAACTGTAACACCTTACAAGTTTACAGAAGGGTCTGAAAACTGGCTTTCAAAATTATTTTCAGTCATGTAAACTGTTGAAATATTATGCAAGTACACAGATACATTACTGCTACACATGACACTTGTATTCTGTTTAATGTTAGTACTTAAATTACCAGTTCTAATTTAATAAATAAATATAGGTCCGCTAAAGTTTAGTACTATTGTATGGTATGGGCGCCGCCATCTTGAATTTTGTCTTATCAAGGCGGTGTCACGAATTATTTTGTCCTGATCGTGTGCAAACACCTGCAATGTTGAAACTCTTCATATTTATGTAAAATTGAACGGGGGATTCAAATATGCACGAAAAAATGAATTAATCTTTCATAGTCACGAGTTATAAGACAAATTACCTTACTAATCGTGAAAAGAACCTAATAGAATCCACATAAATCGTTTTTATGGTGTAATATTTTGGCGGCTAGCTTGCAGAACCACTTCTAAATATATGAGAATAACTTCCCCTTTGATCGTACCACACTGCTTTCGTTTTTTTTGTTCTTTTAGCAGTCCATGTCAAACCGGAAGTGATCGTTCGAGGACGCAGGAAAAAGTTCGCAAAATTACACAAAAAAAAGTGAAGAGCTTAAAAAAAGGGCGATAATTCTGAAATAGCTATACAGTGTTGCTTGAAATTGAAATATGTCTATTGTCTATCTATGTCAACAATGTTGCTTGAAACAGTGGAAGACAAACTCTATGGACCGCTGAGTGAACTAAAAAAGACTGTTAGATTCATACAAAAGACAACATTGCAGTTTTATAGATGTATTTCAAGCGAACAAAAGAAGAAGAAGAAATGTGTCTATGTCAACAATGTTGCTTGAAATTTAAATGTATCTATGTCAACAATGTTGCTTGAAATTTGTCTATATCTGCAATGTTGTCTCTTCTAATATGAACTTTACTGTCATCTTTTAGTTCACTCATAAGAGATTTATTTTCCACTGTTGTTTCTCTAAGCCAGAAGGTTTGCCTAGATATGTCATAGTTTAGGCAATCTTGAAGTATGTTTTCATAGCGTGATTGCATGGCATCTGATTGCTGTGTTGCACCTCTTGGCTGGTTTCCTCCGTCTTCAGTACCTTTCCTTTGCTAGAGTAGACTGGTCTTACTCAAGTTTAGATATGTATGTGTGTACACGTGTCTGAATGTACATGTCTAAAGCAGTCTGGTTTTACAGCACCAGAGACTCACTGTCGCCCTTTCTTGTTAGTTAAAAGAGTTCTGCTACGTGAAGGCCAGGAGTTGAACTTTTGCTGCCAGAGGTGATGAAGACACACACAATAGGGGTAATTTACAAGGCTGGGCGCTAGCACCCGGCTATAACAGCAATTTGGAACCCTCATAAATGATTTTTTTCTAATTTAAACAAAAAATTACAAAGGTGTTATAATGAAATGTCTTTCATTTTTCCAAAATTACTTTAAACAAATCTACGACAGTATTGTCAAAAATTAAATTCAGCAGGAATTCAGGTATATACCAAGATAGTCATTCTTGTGTTAGTTAAGTGTGCCTTCTTCATTAAAAAGGGAGATTATAGAAAAATACTTGTCTAATTGCAGAAGTGTTTTGACACACCCAATGGTGTCATGCACATTGCTGGAATACTGCGTGGACACAAGTGTGACAGCTGACCACTTGGGCACTGATGTTTAAACATTACTGTAATAATTTATCAACTGTACCTTCTTGCGACAAAAATATGAGTAAGTGTAGGCTTAGGTGTAGAAGTATCCCAGTGTACAATAACAACATTGCAAATAATGAAAAGATAGACAGACTAGCAAAGAAGAGATCTAAGCAAGAACAGCTGTGTACAGCAACAGATCTCAAAACAACTAGGTAGCTAATAAAAACAGTTAGTTAAACGCATGGTTCCATAAGTGAAATACCTAGTACTGGAGTCACCAGGAGGTAGTTATATAAATAATTAGCAATGCAAAGGAGATGCAATGATGAACATCACAGTGAATGAGGAAATACTAGAACAGGTAACAAGTTTATAATATTATCTTGGACATGTAATAACAGAAGGATGATGCCAGAAGTGAAAGAGAGGTCAAGAAGAGAATAGGAATATTGTCAGCAAGTGATGGTGGAAATGACCATGTGTTCACATAGATAAATTGTGGATGAACATTTACAGCATAAAATGGACTGATCAGTCACATTAGCTACCACCAATGATTGTAATTATTACGCCTCTTTTGAAGTACAATGTACCAATCTATCGTCTGTCAAAATATAGTGCCAGTATTGTTACCAGTATTGTCAACAACATGAAACAAATATTAACATGGAGCTCCCTATTAACATATAGAGAGATGTATAACATGTTAAAAATGAGAACTTTCAAGATATATATATATATATAATTAAAACAGGAAATAAAACTGGTTATCTTTACAAACACACAATCACCAGTGATTTAATGGATATTCGACTAGAGCCTCCGTCAGCACACACAAAATATTTTCTTATATCTGTGTTTATTTGGTGATGATCTTTACAATTGACCTGGGCTCTAGAGGTTGATCCTACCTAAAATGAGTACCAGGAGATGGCCTGAGAAGTAAAGGAGGCCTGGATTGCAAACATTGAATGCAGGTGTTGTTCTTGCATTAAGGTAGGGAACAGACTGGATGCAAATAGCGCAAGAGTTGCAGGAGATAGTAAACAAAGTGTTGACTGGTGGTGTCATTAACCCAGATAAGGCGTGAGTATTACAATGCCCTTCGGATAATATGATTGTTAAGACTGATGGCTTGTGTCTCATAATAAATGGCAGAAATGTCAACAGAAAGAATAGACTGAGATACCTGGGAATCACTTTCGATAGAAGCCCATCGTTGAGGGGTCGTAAATTGTTATGACATCTAAGAGGGGACTTGGTGCTCTTAAGATCATGGCCTCCCCCGATGTGTCTCCACCTTGACGTGGTGGGGGAGCTTGCGTGTCCCATAGACCCCATTTGCTTGCCGATGGGTGAAAAATTACATATCGGACAGCTTATGGGATAGGGACCAGACTAAGAGAGACACAACCTGCTGCTCTGCAGGCATAGACTGAGGATAGCAGTCAAAATTTAAATGAGGTGCACAAAGGCAGAATTTCTTGGTCCGGACAAAGCTCTTAAGGCTCCCTGTCGAGGGCTGTGGCTGAACGCCTCTAAGCCACAAACCCTCGGATCTTAGAGCCAGGCTGATACCCGTCTACCGGAAAATAGAAACATGATACTGAGCAAGCTACATGCTCAGGTCTGATACATGTTCGAAGGCTCCCAGCTGGGGGATATGAGAGTTTCCCGGATGAAGGGGCCTGGCCGTTTCCCGTTCACTGCTGCACGAAGGTAAGGTGCTGAGCCGGCAGCACATGTAGCCTACCTCGTGAGCGAGTACAAAAAAGTCAGAAAAGTGCCCCAGTCGAAGGGTTACGGAAACTGTCTGTATCTAACTCATAGAGAGTGTTGACAAAAGTGGAAGAATGTCTCATCAACGCGAAATGGAACGCACGGCGAGCGAACCTATTGCGTGGTCTGAAGTCACAAGCAAAAGCTTACCGAGTGGATGTCACTCGCAGTCTGACCGCTCCTGGTGTGTGATTGAGCGATCAGTGGCAAGTGGGATGCCCAACACATGGAAGTGAGGAACTAAAGCAGCCATGAGCAGTACGTGGAAACTCCTTGGGTGAGCCCAGTCTCAGAGCAATATGTGCCGGCTCTGCAATTATGGAAGCCTCCTTGGATAGCGAGATAATGCCCATGGTCTGCCCCTGCCTTCCCTTGAGGGCAGACCACGATATCGTTGATCGTTCTATCTTGACCAGCTGAGATGTGGGTGACATTACAACAGTCTAACGTGTCTCGAAACCAGAGGAAGGCTAACCTCACTAAAAAATGCCCGCCGGAAGTCGGAAGTGTCGTCCTACGGGTGGCAAACTAAAAATTGACACTACGCATTTACGTCCGAGTGAAATGTCTCGTCCGAATGTCTCCCGTGCTAGGAACAGCTCTGACTACCTAGTTTCCGAATGCCGCTCTTGTTCGGAACAGCTCTGACTAGGTAGTTTTCCGAATGTCCGCCGTGCCTGGAACAGCTCTGATGGGTACAGGGACAAGCACATGTCCGAAAACTCGCTTAGTGGAAACCAACCGCAGAGCTGACTGGTTTGTGCAGGAACGGCCCAGGGCGAGCGAAATGCCCAATATATTGAAGTGAGGAATTAAAACAGCCATGAGCAGGACGTGACGATTCCCTCGGTAAACCCAGCACCAGAGCGTTATGTGCCGGCTCTGCAATTATGGAAGCCACCCAGGATGGGTGCCTTCACTTGAGGGATGACCGTGTAGTCTTCGACTGTTCCAACTATACCAGCTGAGATGTGGACGGTACCACAAAAGTGAGAGTCTCCCAGGATTGCTAACCTGGCCAAAAATGCACGCTAAAAGTCGGATGTGTTGGCCTGAGGGTTTCGACCCGAGGGTGCCTAACCAGACACACCGCAATCACATCTGAAAAAATCACTCCGGATGAACGCAAAGAAGAGAAGAAGATCATGGCAATAATAGACAGAGATTGTATATACTCTGTCAACATCTGATTCTCTCATTTATCATTTATACAAATGGACTTGTGCGGCTCATGCAGATCTCATGTGCCTTCACAGCTCAGGTTGGAGGAAGAACTGTTAAAGAAGATAATAGAGCTTTTGCCATGACCACGAACTGTGTAACCATGGACGTCATGGCAGTAACAAAGGCAATAGCGTGGCTGGAAAACATCACCCACATGTGTTTGCTCGGCAACTCCATGAGTGTGCTCAGGAAGACTGAAATGGGCTGGGCCAGAAAGCAATGGCTGGAATCTCTGAGAAGGTCAAGACTGGCTCAAATGTCATTTTTGTGACAGGGCAAGCAGATGGAAAAGGAAATAAATGAGCAGATAGGCTTGTGGGCTTGGCTGCCGTAGAGAGCGGACAAGTAGTGGACCACACCATCCTGAATGTCCTCAGGGAGGCAGACGAATAAATGACTCCAGTTAATGGATGTGACTGCAACTTTAACCAGACTGCAAAAACAAAGTCAAACAGAGAAAACCTGGGCAGTTAGAGAATTAACATTTCAATATGCAGCGAGGTTGATCAGTATACTAGCTATTCTTGTATAGTTATGGAACATTCACCTGCATTTATATATTTTGTAACTTGTTATTCAGAAGCTGAAAAGGACATCGAAACGAGGACAACAGACAACACCCAAAAAAGCTGGAACAAGAAACAGCAGCGTTGGAAGTCAGGAAGTTCGTCTGTATTCACCTTTCAAGATTGACACACCATCAACAGGCGGTGTTAGGAGCCGCATGAAACTGGTCAAGACCAAGACTGTTTGCAGGTGAACATATTTTCTTCAGTGTTGAAACATGTCAGTTGTGTTGCTAATGGCATAAGTTGTATTTCTGAAACAATGTTCTGTGGCATAAGTTGTATTTCTGAAACAATTTTCTCTGACATAAGTTGTATTTCTGAAACTATGTTCTGTGACATAAGTTGTATTTCTGAAACAATTTTCTCTGACATAAGTTGTATTTCTGAAACAATTTTCTCTGACATAAGTTGTATTTCTGAAACAATTTTCTCTGACATAAGTTGTATTTCTGAAACAATGTTCTGTGACATAAGTTGTATTTCTGAAACAATTTTCTCTGACATAAGTTGTATTTCTGAAACAATGTTCTTGGCATAAGCTGTATATCTGAAACAATGTTGTGTGACATAAGCTTTATATCTGAAACAATGTTCTTGGCATAAGCTGTATTTCTGAATGTTGTGTGACATAAGCTGTATTTCTGAAACAATGTTCTTGGCATAAGCTGTATTTCTGAAACAATGTTGTGTGACATAAGCTGTATTTCTGAAACAATGTTCTTGGCATAAACTGTATTTCTGAAACAATGTTCTTGGCATAAGCAGTATTTCTGAAACAATGTTTTTGGCATAAGCTGTATGTCTGAAACAATGTTCTGTGACATAAGCTGTATTTCTGAAACAATGTTCTTGGCATAAGCTGTATTTCTGAAACATTGTTCTTGGCATAAGCTGTATTTCTGAAACAATGTTCTATGATATAATCTATATTTCTGAAACAAAACGTCTAATGAATGTATCATCACCATCACGTGCTCTGTCAGCTGGTGTAGGCGTTGATGTCTGTTGACAGATCTTGATGTTGTGGATCAACTGTGTTGATGGATATTCTTCCATGCCACTGTCTCCGCCAGTCCAGCATCATTTCTCTCGGTCTGCCTCATCTATGACTGATCTTTCTGGTTGTCTGAAGTTTTCCAGTGCCTCTTTTCTCATTATATAACCAAAGAACGCTGTTTGTCTCGTGTAGTTTTATATAACTTTCATTAGCCTCTTCCAGGTCGTCGTTGTTAGTTACTCTGGCAGTCAAAGATATTCGCAACATTCGTTTCAAGAACATCTCCGTTGCTCCTCATAACTTGTTCATTCACATTTCATGATTTGTTGCCATGTAGCAAAAACTAGTTCTATGTAACGTTTCATTACATGGCTGAGTGGATAAGATCGCATGTTCTTAAACACTCGGTGTCCGGGAAGGTTAACCCGGTCAACAAATGCCCGCAGAAGTCGGATGTGTCGGCCTAACGGCGCAAGAACGCAGCTCTGCTGTAAACAGGCACAACGCAATCACATCCGGAAAAAAACTCCGGATGAACGAAGAAGAAGAAGAAACACTCGGTGTGCTGATGCCAAGGTCAGGGGTTCAACCCCTACACCGGACAGTTGGACTAAAATGTTGACCTATCATCCTTTACTTAGGGACGTAAATTACAAGTGCCTCTGAAGTTAGAGTAGGTTTGCCTGATGGCGAGGGACATTGTTAATAGGGAAAGCTAATCCACATGCAAAATTCAGTCTAGCACTACTAGAAGTAGTGTGTAAGGACTACGCTTGAGTTCAAAGTGAGATAACGAAAAAACAAAATTACTTGTCTTTCTAGCGTTCAGTGATAGTGTCTTATTGCATAAGAAACTCTTCATTTTCTGAATTACAGCTTTTGCTTGACCTATTCTGATTGTAACCTCTATCAGGCCCTTCCATATGATGGTATGATTCTCCCTAGGCATTTAAGTTGATCAATTTTGTTAAAAGTGTTGAACGGTCTATAAAAACAAGGGTCTAACAACATAAGCCCAATGTGCATTAAGGCTTATAAAAAAGTCGAAACTTTTTAAACTTGTTTAAGCATTTTCTTTTCCATTGTACAACACTTTAGTGTCCTCTTTTTCTTTGATATCAGCATTTTTTTCTGTTTTCTCAACATTCAAGGAAAGTCCTTTTATGTACTCTCTATTACCGCAATATCCATTACTTGTAGAACTTTTGGTGTTGTTTTTTTTCCAGCTATCAATTCTGTGTAGTGTGTAGAGAATGTGTAAATATACTATTTATATTGCTAGCTATTTGTGCAATATTTCCTAATCAAGACATCCTGTGAATATGCTGGCCCCTCTATTGTGTCAACCCTGAAGTGGTAGAGGTGTTTGCATGTTCCAATGACCCCAAAAACTACTGACCATATCACAGCTGCTAGTAGGGTCCCCCATAGGGACCAGATGAGGTCAGATACAAATCAGAAGTTGATTGGACTACTTATTAATATCGATATAAGTATTCCTTTGTGTTGTTTTTGTCCCGTTGTTAAAGACATCTGTTGAAATGATCGTCTGTATCTGTGTGCGTGTTTCCACTTGTAAGGCTTCTTATTCATATTTTGTTTTTACTCTGGTTCCTGAAGTGGCCAGGTAGCTGACAACTGCCTTGGTCATCATAGCAGAGACCTTGGTCACCATTTCCTTTGTTAGCAAGACTAGAATCTCACAGACTAGTGTCTGTCCAGGGTGTCTCACAGTTTAGTGTCTGTCCCGGGTGTCTCACAGACTAGTGTCTCCCCAGGGTGATTCATAGGCTAGTGTTTTCCCAGGGTGCCCCACATGGAGATGAAGAGAAGCCTTGGTCAGCATGATTAATTTTGTTCTTTTATTGCTTTTTTAAAATTGTAAATTAGTCAACCTGTTTGTCTCAATATCTGTAATTTGCCTTTGAACCATAGACTTATGATAGTGTAAGGCATTCTCTGTTGTCTTTGTTTCCATGTAACCCTCCAGATCACCCGTGTGTGACTTGGGCCCATATGTGAAGGAAATAATAGTAATGCTGTAACCTTCCATGCATGTCACAAGAGGCACCTAGAGAGGGTTGGTGTTAGACTGGCCACCCCATCATGTAGAACATTTGAGCTACAGAAGCCAACAATGGGCTTGGCTGAGTTGTTGAGGGGCAGTGCTCCATTGGGGGGATGAAAAGCAACAACAGAAGAACTCTAGATTCCTTGCATTTATACATCGGAATTTGTGTCTGTCTCACACATTCATATCAATTACTTTTTACTTCTCTCTTTCACTGTCTTTTTAACTTGCTGTAGATTTCAATTATGTGATTTTGCTTCACTATGTAATAAGCTTGTTTTGTTGTTACTGAAAGTTATTTATGATTATTAGATGTTATTGATTACACTGCAATAATTGTGAATATCCAACAGTGCTAATCTAGAGACACCGACCAGGCTGAGACGAGAGGTGGAGTCCCTGACAGCAAACATGCAGGCTCTGAGTGCTTTGACACCCAATACACTACACAGCAGGTGCCGAGCCAGGTAACAGCGACATTCTCAATACCTATTCTTTTCCTCAGTGCTTGTAGGTAAGCCTTTAAGGGTACCACCTGTTAATGAAAGGATGACTTTGAGGTCATTGTTATGTGCGAGACTACCTGGGAAGGGTAGCCCACTTAATAAATGGCAGGAATAAGTCAAAAGTCAGCGACAAGTCGATAAAAAGCAATGTGATGTGACATTATTGGTGCATTTGACAGTGTATGGATAGACAAACATTGACATTTTCACTAATCTCTGTTTCTGAAAAATGCATTAACTGAAAACCTGAAAAGACATGTCTATTATGATAAGTATCTTAAGCTGGAAGTTGTCTTCTTGAATGGTTTGTGTTGTATAAACTTAACAAGATGAGGATGAACATAACACCTTTGAGATGAACATTTGTCTGACAAATGTCACCAGACACTTTTCCCATGGGTTGTTCACATTGAACCATTCACCTTCACTTATAGAAACATCTCCTTGGCTATGTACATCTAACATGCTGACTGATATTGTTTGAAATCTCAAGAAGAAAATCAAATCATTTGGACTGAAATGTTTCAGTAAATTAACAGACAAGCTGAGAAACATCTAATGGCGGTGGAAATGGGTTTTTTTTTTTAGAAGAATGCATAGAATACCATGGATGGACAGAAAATCAAATGAGAGAGTCCTTTAAGAGATAAATCAAAAATGGAGATTAATTGGAGAAATTATATGTAGACAGTCAAGATTTATTTGTCAATTTGATAACAACTGGCAAGCTTGATGGCAAAAGACAAAGGGATAAATAATGGTTTGGCGTGGTAAGGACAAGAACACAGACGTGATTCGAGACTCTGGTGACTGTGTGAGATGGTGAACCATGACCACGCCTCTCTGCATGGCACTTGATGATGTTGAAAGTTCTGTGAATACCATGGGTCTAGAAGACAAATACTCAAGTGTTACCAGCTGTGGACATTTCGGTTAAAACTGGCTCATAAACACCACTACCATATCTTGGAAACTGAAATGTTATGTCAAACCGCGTCACTGCACATGGGGGGGAGGTTCCCCCATAAAATGTAAATACTTTAAGTATATTAAATGCCATAGTGGTTTAGAGAGAACATGGATGGAAGGTCTGGTTCCTGGAGGAAGGGACAGGATCACCAATACAGTGTTGGACATTGAAGACACCCATGGACATGTGTGATTAAGTGGTGAAGGGGTGAGAAGCTGTCTGCCAGGTTGTGGTGGCAACTTTCTGCCAGGTTGTAGCCAGGACAACTTTCTGCCAGGTTGTAGCCAGGGCAACTTTCTGCCAGGTTGTGGTTAGGGCAACTTTCTGCCAGGTTGTGATCATGACAACTTTCTGCCAGGTTGTAGCCAGGACAACTTTCTGCCAGGTTGTGATCATGACAACTTTCTGCCAGGTTGTGATCATGACAACTTTCTGCCAGGTTGTGATCATGACAACTTTCTGCCAGGTTGTAGCCAGGACAACTTTCTGCCAGGTTGTGATCATGACAACTTTCTGCCAGGTTGTGATCATGACAACTTTCTTCCAGGTTGTAGCCAGGACAACTTTCTGCCAGGTTGTGATCATGACAACTTTCTGCCAGGTTGTGATCATGACAACTTTCTGCCAGGTTGTAGCCAGGACAACTTTCTGCCAGGTTGTGATCATGACAACTTTCTGCCAGGTTGTGATCATGACAACTTTCTGCCAGGTTGTGATCATGACAACTTTCTGCCAGGTTGTGATCATGACAACTTTCTGCCAGGTTGTGATCATGACAACTTTCTGCCAGGTTGTGATCATGACAACTTTCTGCCAGGTTGTGATCATGACAACTTTCTGCCAGGTTGTGATCATGACAACTTTCTTCCAGGTTGTGATCATGACAACTTTCTGCCAGGTTGTAGCCAGGACAACTTTCTGCCAGGTTGTGATCATGACAACTTTCTGCCAGGTTGTGATCATGACAACTTTCTGCCAGGTTGTGATCATGACAACTTTCTGCCAGGTTGTGATCATGACAACTTTCTGCCAGGTTGTAGCCAGGACAACTTTCTGCCAGGTTGTAGCCAGGGCAACTTTCTGCCAGGTTGTGATCATGACAACTTTCTGCCAGGTTGTGGTCATGACAACTTTCTGCCAGGTTGTAGCCAGAACAACTTTCTGCCAGGTTGTGATCATGACAACTTTCTGCCAGGTTGTAGCCAGGACAACTTTCTGCCAGGTTGTGATCATGGCAACTTTCTGCCAGGTTGTGATCATGGCAACTTTCTGCCAGGTTGTAGCCAGGGCAACTTTCTGCCAGGTTGTGATCATGACAACTTTCTGCCAGGTTGTAGCCAGGGCAACTTTCTGCCAGGTTGTAGCCAGGGCAACTTTCTGCCAGGTTGTGATCATGGCAACTTTCTGCCAGGTTGTGATCATGACAACTTTCTGCCAGGTTGTGATCATGACAACTTTCTGCCAGGTTGTGATCATGGCAACTTTCTGCCAGGTTGTGATCATGACAACTTTCTGCCAGGTTGTGATCATGACAACTTTCTGCCAGGTTGTAGCCAGGACAACTTTCTGCCAGGTTGTAGCCAGGACAACTTTCTTCCAGGTTGTAGCCAGGGCAACTTTCTGCCAGGTTGTGATCATGACAACTTTCTGCCAGGTTGTGATCATGACAACTTTCTGCCAGGTTGTAGCCAGGACAACTTTCTGCCAGGTTGTGATCATGGCAACTTTCTGCCAGGTTGTGATCATGGCAACTTTCTGCCAGGTTGTGATCATGACAACTTTCTGCCAGGTTGTAGCCAGGACAACTTTCTTCCAGGTTGTAGCCAGGGCAACTTTCTGCCAGGTTGTGATCATGACAACTTTCTGCCAGGTTGTAGCCAGGACAACTTTCTGCCAGGTTGTGATCATGACAACTTTCTGCCAGGTTGTGGTCATGACAACTTTCTGCCAGGTTGTAGCCAGGACAACTTTCTGCCAGGTTGTGATCATGACAACTTTCTGCCAGGTTGTAGCCAGGACAACTTTCTGCCAGGTTGTGATCATGGCAACTTTCTGCCAGGTTGTGATCAGGGCAACTTTCTGCCAGGTTGTAGCCAGGACAACTTTCTGCCAGGTTGTAGCCAGGGCAACTTTCTGCCAGGTTGTGATCATGACAACTTTCTGCCAGGTTGTGATCATGACAACTTTCTGCCAGGTTGTAGCCAGGACAACTTTCTTCCAGGTTGTAGCCAGGGCAACTTTCTGCCAGGTTGTGGTCATGACAACTTTCTGCAAAGAATTTGCTGCATGATAAATGGAAAGCTAATAGAAGAAGACACACTCAGAGATGGAGACAAAACCGGATAGGAAGCAAGAAAAGCAGAATTTCTTTCCAACTAATGAATAAGCCAAACAGAAAGACACAAATAATGGGAAATATAAAAATCCCAGCAAACAAAAATTATGGGAATTAGGGCTATAAAGGGCTGTGTTCAAATAAGAGGAACCATCTGCACAGAATGTTAGAGGCAAACAACATAAGATACTACATACCAATCTGCCAACTTTTTAACGAAGAGAGGATCTAACCAGATGCTTGTAAATGAAAAACATAGACATGACAACAACAGAACTACTACATGTAGACAGTGATCTGTAAAAACTCACTTACTGCCAATATATTATCTTGTAGTGTATGGCAGGGGTGTCTTGAGCCTGAGGAATAAAGGCAGCCTGGCTAGTGCAGTCGCCGCAAATTGTGCAGGTTAGGGTTTCCTTTTTGCCTCTGATAGAAAAAAAACCACGCCTTACAGAGGATTCGAACCCGGGTCTTCCGAAGGAGAATCCAGCATTCTAGCCACTCAGCCAGCCGCTCCTCGGACAGTGATCAAGATGTACAAATGCAACCTGAACATTAAATCCCCGGGAAGGTTAACCCGGTCAGCAAATGCCCGCAGAAGTCGGATGTGTCGGCCTAATGGCGCAAGAACGCAGCTCTGCTGTAAACAGGCACAACGCAGTCACGTCCGGAAAAAAAATATCCGGATGAACGCAGAAGAAGAAGAACATTAAATGTCATGGCGGGACAGACCAGGCCCGAAGACTTTGTTGGCAGCGGACAGAACATTGCTTTGCTGATTCAGCAGCTTCTTGCAGCTTGTCTTGTTTCGTATATATTGATGTTACCTTTCCTCTGGAGTAAACTAAGCAGGCCGAGAGAGGGATCATGCTGCATGGACAACATGGTCTCAACAATTCAGTCCAGGCTTTGTGCTATAGGGAGATGTAACAATTGCTATCCCATAGGTTGTAGTTGTGCCTTGTTAGAAGCACAATGCAATAAACCAAGGTGCCAGTGAAAGGTTGAAGAGGATAATCTTAATTTTAATGTAAAAAAATCATGATGGTTCCTTTTGAAGCAAGCTATTATAAATGTCTGCTGTATATGTCACTTTCTCATTGCATTATCTGTTTAACCTCAGGAAATCATCACCGTACGCAAGCAGAAACACCAGAACCCCCAGATCGACCCGCAAGCGTATTGTGTTAGAATAATGCACATGGTCGAACAGACTGCTCTTCTAGAACTGGACAGAAGGACAGCCAGCCGATCTGAAGTGTTTGACTATGCAACGGTTGTTATGCATGGCGACTGTGGTGTTCACAACATTTTTAAGAAACACTACAGCCTCAACCTGTCTGCATAATTTTGATTATGACTTAGTTGCTTGCATGGCTTTTTATCTCCGTTATCTGTGTCTTTGTTACTTTACAACAATGGTGCTAAATTGACGTCTGTAAATATAACAAATATTGTATACAGTAATGATACACATGGTTTTAACAGTCATTTCTTTCAGGTTGCGCTCCTTCTGTCTTAGATGACTGTTTGTTTACAGTAACAGCTGTCTGGGGAAGTACAGGTTACAGTAGTTGATACAGAATACAATAACTGAGACACAGTAAAGTAACAATTACAGAATAGATTACAGTAACAGCTGAGGCAGAATGAATGATTAAAATAACAGCTGGCATATATTGATTATTGCCACTAAGCATTGTTTTATTCCTTCGATATTTTCTCTAATACTTTTTTGAGCAACCAAACATTTGGCATATCCTGCCAGTAAGGCCACTTGTCATTATTTGTTTCTCAGAAACTTCTGTCACCTCAAACTTGAGTCTAGGAGGTTTTAAAAAAACCTAACCGTTATAATAATGTACCCACTAGTTAGCTATAGCTTAGTTGGTTATAAATATGAAAGCCTTTTAATTATACCAAATGTGTATTATATATGTTATTGTTACATATGATATTTCAACTATCGCAGTATTACCTTGACATTGAATCTAATTACACAGCTATTGTATATACATTACAGGGCAGTGCTCTTTCTGATATGACAATTGTCATGTTATCTGTGCTTGGGTTCTCGTCAATTTGTTCAGTGCTGCATAGTGGTGCATGCAAATGTTCATCATTTGTTTTGTTCTAAACAGTTTGTATTATCTGGTTTGAATGGAGGCAGTGACTTCCTGGGGTCATGTGTGTATTGTGACAGTACAGATTTTGGTTTTTGCTCACTCGCTTTCAACACAAGCAGTCCCTACAAGTGCTGCTACTTCTAGTGCACTGGACTGATTTTTGCGTGTGGATTAGCTTTCCCCATAACCAGTATCCTCTGCCATCAGGCGAACTCACTCCGACTTCAGAATTACTTGTAATTTACGTGTCCAAGTCAAGGATGAGAAGTGAACATTTTAGTCTAACTGACCGGTGTAGGGATTGAACCCAACACCTCCTTTGTTTTACTTAATAACTTCCTGATATCAGCAAATGCTGGACACTTACAGGAGTGATGATTAAGTCATATAAATATGTGAGCACAACAAACACGCTAGGTGATGCCTCCGTTGATTTCTGTTCAAGTGCATGGTAAAATGTCACATTACAGATGAAAAACACATTTGCAGCAATATCATAGGCAGTGCCACTCACATCAGCCTGTGTGATGTACACAAGCTCATCCAAGGCTGGTGATCGTGAGAGATGGTTGCCCACGCACATAGGCATGGTGATGATTCCGCAATGTTTTAACTTTGTCTGCTGATTATTTCCCTGTTGTTACATACATTATTTTTGTTATATGGTGTTACAGTAACTTACTATTTATATATATATATATATATATATATATATATATATATATATATATATATATATATATATATATATATATATATATATATATATATATATCTTTTCTCAAAACTGAACTGGTAATCTTGTTACTGTTTGTGAAATATATAACATACATAGCTATATCTGTCGGTTGTACTTTTGCCCATGTGCTTATATAATTGTATACATTACATTAGCAGATTGTTACAGCTGCTATGATTTGTGCATGTACCCTTTTGGTTGTGCCCTGTATAACAGGTTTTGTGTGCTGTACCTCGCTGGTTATGCCCCGTAAAACATGTATTATGTGCTGTACCTCTTTGGTTGGGAGCTGTAGGTGTGTGTTTAATTATTATGTAGAATGACCATATCTAGAGTGCTTGCCTGGTTGTCTTGTGTTTGAATCTTCTTTGATGCGGGGATTGTGTTATTATTTCATTGGCCAAGCTCCCAGGTGTACTCAACCCAAACATTGGGTATCAGGAACTGTTCTGGTCAGTAAAAGCAGCCATCCTGATTTATGTGTGTGTTCATTCGCTGGCTTTAAACTCAAGCGTCGTCCACCCACAAGCTACAACTTCTAGTGCACTAGGCTGATTTTTGCGTGTGGATTAACTTTCCCTATTACCAGTGTCCCTTGCCATTAGATGAACCCACTCCAACTTCTGAAGTACATTCATTTTGAGGCAGGAAAAAGGGTATTTTACTACTCCTTTGGTTGTATGTACTTTATAAGAAAGGACTTGATTGCAGCAGGATATGGCAGTGCACAATAAAATGACAAAGCTATAGTAAGGTCCCGCTCTGGAACAACAAACTCATGAACCATGCCTTACGTTTTGGCCGGTCATGGTGCATACCTCCAGCTAAACATTCGAAGCAAACAGCTGTTCAGAAATTGAAGATCAGTCAAATCTCAACAATTGCTTCAATCGCCTCAAACTTATGCCTACAATTGTTTCAACTGACTTGACGGCTTTGTAAGATCTTATATCTTATGTTGTTTAATGTTTTAATCCCTTATCACATTTTGCCTTCTCTGTCTAGTGCCTTGTTTTTCTTCAACTATAACTTTCAAAAATTGTATTGTGTATTGTAACGTCTCAATTTTGTATTTACCTTTCTAGGTGTGTGTTTAATTATTATCTTATATTAAATATTATATGTGCAATAAAACCTGGTATGTAGTGATATTGTAAAATATGAAATAAATTAGTGTTACAGGTGACAATTGGAGCTGATATGTAACCTTCAAAATCTTGTCTTAAAAAGAAATATCATTACAACACTTTGTACATCGGCTGTATGTTATCCTGGCGCATGAGGACAGAAAAGACACTAATATTATGACCTACTATACATGTCATAAAAGGCAATTAAGGAGGGTTGGCGTGGGACTAAATACCCCATCCCATACAAAACTTTCGCTTAAAATCCAACCTGGCATGAACTAAGCCTACAAAGGCCCTGGCATGTGTTGGTTAAAAGCCTGTGTTCCATGGGAGATGACAGGGTGAGGACCACGACATTGTCCATGTGGCTGTCTGCCGGGACACTCATTGTCCTGGGCTGGGGTATCATGCCATCACAAGGCTGAGGACGGTGAGGTTGTCCATGTGGCTGATGTCTGCCAGGACAGTCGTTGTCTTGGGCTGGAGTATCATGTCATTACAAAGTGGACAGAGATGACAGAACTGGAGACCCCGGGAAGGTTAACCCGGTCAACAAATGCCTGCAGAAGTCTAATGTGTTGGCCTAACGGTGCAAGAACGCAGCTCTGCTGTAAACAGGCACAATGCAATCACGTCCGGAAAAAAAAAACAACTCTGGATGAACGCAGAAGAAGAAGAACTGGAGAACCTGTATTCTAACCACCCGGCCATTGCTGCTGTCTTCAACATGTGACATGGACCTGACTGTCCTTGGCCATGCTGTATACTTGCACATTTCTGGACTTAATTACTTGCTTCAGATGCTGTATCACATTTTGTAGGCTCCACGTACAGAGACAGGTTTCTGTATGTTTTTATTTTGTACAGTAACAAAACCTATAACCTGGATTCGTGCATGCTTTAATGTTTAGAGACACCCTGTCAGGTTCTTCATGCTGCAGCAACATCTGCTGCCACCAAGTTGTGATAAGGTCTCCGGTGGAGTAGAATACTTGGTCCAGGTCTCCGGATAGTCCACATTTTCTGGGCATGTCATGAGAAGAGGAAAGCTGGAGTATGTCCTCACAGCGGGAAGGGAGGCATGCGGAGACCAAGAGAGAAGAAACTGAACAGTTCGGTGGCATGGAGGAATGTCATTATCAGAAATGATTCACATCACAAAAGACATAAGGCTGTGAACAGACGTGATCATCAACTCCACATGGCATGGACTATAAGAAAAAAAGTCTGTTTTTTTTTAAATATAGCAGACATGGAGAAGAAATTTGAGTCTACTAACTTAGTTTTCCTCTCTGACTATTGATGCCACAAGGCAGTTGTGACTTGATTACCCTAGCGAGGGTGTAGAGATGGTGTGCAATATGTATGACTTGTTGCATTGTTGTCTTAGCTGCTGTGGCACTGTCAAGTATTAACATGTTTTATTACAAGTATTAGAATAGAGCCCAGATTGCATTTTTTAAATCTAAAGTATTAAATTTAATAGTTTTGTAATTTTCTTGTTTTCATTTGCAGATTTATTGTGTGTACATGTATATTTCTTGTTCATTCAAGTGTTGGTTTTGAGGTGTGTAGAGTTGCACATTTGTTTCTGTCCTTTTTAGTAAGTAAACTGATGACGTTTTATATACGTTTGTATCTCTTTCTAGTGGTTAAATTCTCCGTCACAGAGCAAGCATGTCGGGAGACTACCAATCATCAGAAGTATCCCCTTGCTGAATGATAAAGTCATTTTATCGTCATTACACTCTGAGTGGACCCGCCCAGGTCATGATTCCCACAAGTCTTTCTCTTATGCATATCCACCTCTGAGACATTTGGTGCCATAATGATCCCACATTGACATTGCTAAATGTGTCTTCCCAGAAGCCATCACACTCTCGGAGAGGTGATCTTGAGCATCTCGTGTAAATGCCAGCGCTATCACTGCATTAACATTTTCACCTTAGACAGCCGCGGGAATCCATCTTCTTTCTCTGACCTCAGTCTTCACTTCTACCTCAGTGGCTAGCTATGACCCAGTAGATGTCGTTGCAGCCATTTTGCCTTCGTCTCCTAGAGGTATCAACATAAGAGCATCAGGATGAATAATCTGCATTTGGAGGTCTGGCTTCACATCACTCACTTGGATGTACACACCCAGACATGCCTGGGTACAAGATGGTGAAAACGCGGACTATCTGGCACATAATGACGGAGGAAGCATGGACAGGGCTGATATAATCAATGCAGAAGAGGGAGGGGCTGAGTGGTCTCGAGGTATAGTGTCCGCCTCAAGTGGTGGAGGTCCCGGGTTCAAGCCCCGGTGAGGGCCGAGATTTTTTCACATGAACTTCTAGTAACAAAATTTTCTCTTGTCTGGGTAATGAGATCGGATGCCTGTGTGTATTGTTCTCATCTCATCTCATCATGTTCCTCTTGTACCTTGCGGTGTCGAGGTGAAGTATAAACTTCGTGAGAGTGCCCGGTTATGGGCTTCGTATATCGACATTCCCATGGATTCTGTTATTCCCTCCGTCCAACGTTTACGTGGTCGGCCTCTTCCTCTGTTTCCATCTGGTCTGTACATCATTGCTTGTTGTGGCATGCTGTTGACTCGTAGCCTACTTCCATGGCCAAACCATTTGACTTGCTGCTTTCTAATAAAATCTAGAGCAGCTTTAACCCCCACTTTAGTCCTGATTTTTTCATTTCTGATCTTATCTCTTCTTGATACGTTGAGTATTCTTCTCAGGAACCTCATTTCTGTTGTTGTGATTTTTCTTTTCTCTTTTTCTGTCATTGTCCAGGTTTGGCATTGGTAGCATAGAGTTGGTAGGAAGATTGTGTTGTAAAGTGCTTTCTTAGTAGTTATTGATACATGTTTGTTCTTTAATATTGGTGCCATTTGTCCAATGAGTTGATTTGCCTTATTGCACCTATTTTCGATCTCGTCTTCTGATCTGCCATTTGATGATATTATACTTCCTAGGTACTTGAAGCTCTTTACTTGTTTCAAGGGATGTTCGTTTAGGTGAATTGTTGCTGTTTGTTCTTCTTTAGTTATAGTCATTACCTCTGTTTTGCTTGTGCTAATTTTCATGTTATGTTCCCTACACATTTCGTTTAGACTATTCATGTGGTCTTGTAATTCAGCTTCTGATTTTGCTATTAGTGCTTGGTCGTCCGCAAACAGGAGTTCTCTAATGGTTAGATTTGCAGATGGTTCTTCTGTGTTCTCGTCATGCGGTATTCTTGCTGTCTCTGCTTGGCTGGTTTCTTTACATATGTTGTCTATATATGTTATGAACAAGAGAGGGGACAGGACACAACCTTGTCGTACTCCAGATCTTATGGTGAAGGGTTCTGAGTGTTCTCCAGTTGCTCTCACTATGCATTCACTGTTGTTGTATAAACTTCTACATAGGTTTGTTAGATGTGTACTCACTCCATATTGTTTAAGGATTTCCCACAGCTTGTTTCTATCTACCCTATCAAATGCCTTTTCTTGGTCGACAAAGGCTAAGTAGAGTGTTTCATTGAATTCAATTGATTTTTCTATAAGTTGTCTAAGAGCAAAAATGGCGTCTGTGCATCCTTTGTTTTTCCTAAATCCAAGCTGCGTTTCGCTTAGCTGGGGTTCTAAAGTAGTTCGTAATCTTTTTTCAAGAATTTTGCAAAATATTTTCCCAGTATGACTCAACAGTGAAATGCCTCTGTATTGTGTGCAATCTCTTTTGCTGCCTTTGTTTTTCCAAATTGGGATAATTATGGCGTTTCCCCAGTCTCGTGGTGTCTGTTGTTCTACCCAAACATGGTTGAATAGTCTATGTAGCCAAGCTGTTCCTACTTCCCTTGCTGCTTTAATTAGTTCATTTGGTATTTCATCCTGTCCTGGTGATTTGTTTAATGGGGCTAATCTGATGGCTTCTATAATTTCTTCTTTTAGTATGTCTGGTTCTAGTTCCTCGGTGACATCCGTGTAGGTCTCTTGAATTCCTGTGACATCTGATGGGATGTTGAGAAGTTGTTCGAAATACTGCATTCCATCTTATTAGGATCTGTTTTTGTTCACTTATTGGTTCTCCATTTTCGCTGTTAATTATTTCAGTTGGGTCAAAGGGTTCTCCTCTGGTTCGCATTGCACTTATCTTTTTGTAGAAGTTTCTGGTTGCCTCCTTGTAGTTTTTATTTAGGGTTTCTCCATACTCTTCCCAGTCTTTTTGTTTTTCCCTCTTTACTATTCTACTCACATGTCTTCTCGCTATTCTGTATTCTCTGTAATCACATTCCTGTTTGCTCTTCAACCACTTTTTATATTGTTCCTTTTTTTCTTTTACCGCTTTCTTTACTTCTGCGTTCCACCAACTTGTTATTTTCTTTATCCGTGTTTTGCGTTTTTTCGTGGTTCCGCATGTTATTTTTGCAGTATTTACAATGCTTGATTTGAACATCTCCCATTCTTCTTCCACTGTTTTTCTTTCCGTAGGTAATTTTACAAAGAGTTCAGTTAGTTCTTTCTCATAATTTTCCCTTACTGCCTCGTCTTTAAGGTTTTTTAAGTTTACTGATTCGCATGGCATGTATTTTCATGCTCTTTCTTTTCTTCTTCTAATGGTTCTTATTGTTGCAACGACTGCTTTATGATCTGTGTTTATACTGAAATTGGGCACTGCTCTTGCATCTAATATATTTCTCTTTCTGTTATTTCTTGTTAATATAAAATCAATTTGGCTTTTAGTATCTAGATTGTTCCATTTATACCAGGTGTATACTTGCGAATCTTTATGTTTATAGAATGTGTTTGTTATATAGAGGTCGTGTTGGCTGCAAAGCTCTATCAGTCTACTTCCGTTATCATTCCTTTCATTTTGCTGATCTCCAAATGCTCCCAGGTGTTTTTCTATGCCCACTCTGTTATGTCCTAGTCTTGCATTGAAGTCTCCCATAACTATGTTGTCCTGCTTATCTATTTTATTTAGCACGTCATGTATGTCTTCGTAGAAGTCCTCGCAATCTTGCTCATTATTGTTTGCATTACATGGTGCGTATATCTGTACATATGTTGTGATTGTTTGTTCTTTTATTCTCACTGTTATGATTCTTTCTTATATATATTTTATTTCTAGTATTCCTCTTGCTAGCCATGGTTCGATGACTATTCCCACACGTATATACACGTGTATTGTTGCGCACGTAAAATATCCCTTGGCAGTTGGAAATTGAAAAAAATGAATTTCAAATGAAATTTTTTTTTGGGGGGGGGGGGGGGGGGGGGGGGGGGTAAAAATAGTCTGAGAGAGTACAGAACAAATGTGTCATTTTTCGATGTAGTCACCACTGCGTTTAATGCAAGTCCTCCAGCGCCGATGAAGTACTTGGATTCCTTTAGAAAAGAACTCTCTTGGTCGCGTGTGTAATCAATCACTCAAGGACCATCTGCTGTATTTCTTCACCGGACCGAAAAGTGTGTCACAGAAGTCACTCCGCTTTGAAACTTCCTACTCCACTCATACACTTGCTGGACTGACAGGCGTGCATCACCATAATGGACCTTCATTCGCTGATGAATTTCTATAGGTTTCACACCTTCACTGATAAAAAGACTGATGGTGCATGTCAAAAGTGGGGCGGTCATCTTTAAACGCATTATGACGTCATCGTGTTCGTATGCACCGTGATGTCACTTGCTTAAAATTCTTGATATCCTTAACAAAATATTGACAAGTTACAATACAATGGCATGGTTATTGTAATTTCTATCACACTTAAAGCCGGCTTCCTGGCCTAGAGGTTAGCGACTTTTCTCCGTAATCTCGTATACTCACGTAAGTAACGTGACAATCAGGAGTGGTTCGAATCGCGTCGGTAACTTACGGGGTATGTGAGCCGGCCGCTCAGAAAGCAATGGCAAACTACTGAGCATAGAAATCAACATACAGCTGAAATATGCTGATGTTCACAACGATGTCCTGTAAAGGATATGCAAATTTTTTTTTAAACATCCACACTTAAAATTTTCATTTAAAGCCCTTCGTAATACGTTACATGCTAATCTGTCAATAAACAAAAATATATCCTTCAGTCAGATAATCTGACACACACCACATACGACGAAACATTGCACTTACTCATGCAATAATCCTACACAAAATATCCGACACCCATAGTTAGTTAGTCGTGGTTCTAACTTCACGGCAACGGGTTGTCCCCATATTGCTCCGTTCCTGTGCCAGTGAATATCACACAAAATGCTCCTCACTGCCCAAAGTGAACAATGGAATAGACAGGAGTATCGGCAAGCCAACAGCCTGCACAGATACACTGCATAATGCCACCGCCAGGATGCCAACACAAAAGTCCTTCATGAAAAATACTGTTCATTGTCGATGGAAACGGCAGTCACCAGAAAGACTTCATAGACCCGGGTTTTATCCCATATGGCTCGGTCTCTTTCCACAGGACGACCCGCCGGAAGCGCCGCACAAAGCACGAACTCCGTAGCTCCAGCGGCGACTACCAGGAATCTCCTGAAAAATGCACTCGTGAGCCGAAAAGTCAATCCAGCAACAGCTGCCCGCCATCGCTCCGAACATGCAGTTCACACTACAAACAACCGCGAACAGATATAAAAGCATTCCACGCGAAGCTCACAGTGTCGCGCCACGCACTCAGTAGCAGGGCGACGGAACCATATCCTCCTTAGTCGACTCTTACGACATGCATGGTAGGCAACAGTGTTACTATTCTTTGCTTCCCCCTATGGGCCCCGGCAACACACGGGCGCACATAGTCAAATAAAAGAATTTACTCTGCCGTCAGCTCATGAAGTAACTCACTATCATTGAATGTATGCAAGACAGTAAATAAACTAATGTACTGTTTGACTCTCAGAGAAGTAGAAGAAACAAGTAGAGATAAACGCCAAACATACACGTGTGTTTATTTACGGTAGGAGACAGGCTCGAATCCCGGTCGGTAACTATAGATTTCAATTTTTATGGTCTCTAGTGCAGTAGTTCTCAACCTTATTTGGTCCTTGTACCCCTTCACCATATTTTCAGAATGTCACCACCCCCTCCCCATTTCGTATTTCATCCGTATAAATCTCCCTCCCCATTTCCCTTTCGTATGTCCTCCCTATAAATTCCCTTACACAGTATTCGTAACAATTGAAGCTAAATTTAATAACATACTAGAACGAATCAAGATGTCTACATAAAACGTGATTTACTGATCTACTTACGTTATAAAATGAATTTCAGAAGGGCGAGAAGTACAGAACCGTAAAGTATGGAGGGAATCCAATATAAAGTAATGGGTTCTTATGTTAACGCGATGATGAAATAATCTTAACCCCCCCCCCCCCCCCGGGAGGGAGGGGGGGAGGGAATTCCCCCCACTGGCTGAGAATCACTGCTCTAGTGTTTCCTCTAATCCCAACTTCTGTCTTCTACTTCTGTGAGTGCTAAACAATACCTATGTATTTATTTATGAGCTGCCTTACATAATTCCCCAATTGATATTAATGTAAGAAAGAGAGAACTGCAATGTTATATACAACCTGTTCTAGGCCTACTGTATGGCAGTAGATCATGGATCACAAATTTAACTCATTTTTCAAGAGCTTGGGGAAAACGGAAACGTGGTTTCTGAAACAAATGTGGCGATTACATTGACTAAATTTAACTGTGCCAAGGGATTATTAATCATCGTAATCGGCTTTCCGTATTTGCTATGGGTTTGCATACAGTAGTTTTCTCTATGCAACCCCTTTTAATTTGATATATAGTTGAACGTCTGCTACCGTATTAGCTTTTAAGTCATAACTGTGACACATCCTTACTTCCCCTTTTCTCGCCATCTATTTTTGTTTGGTGGAAACCTACATTTGGCTTGGCACTGAATTTGTAGAACATTATTTACAAATATCAGAAGGAAAAATTGTTTTTTTGGCCATGCAATGGGAAGAGAGGCACATGACAGTATAGTAGCAACTGGAGATACCGGGAGTAGTGCCGGACCGAGAGAAATGATGCTGACCGGACTGAGATGGTGGAAGAGCTAATCCATAAGACGAGGGGCCGAGATCTTTGCAAATGCATGAACCCAACTCCAGTTGACAGGGTATATGATGGTGATGGTGACTTTGTTTGCTTTTTCCTATAAAGTAAGAACTATATGACTGGCTGGCACTAATACAGGGTGCATTTTTAATGACTGCAGTGTTTGAAAATATTGCCGGTCCACGTTTTGTATTCACCCATGCAACATAATGAGTAAATACAAAACTTGGGCCGGCAATATTTTCAAACACTGCACAGTCGTAAAAAATACACCCTGTAGACAACAGGCAGACATCCATACCAAATCCACCCCAAGCAACAGAAAACCCGAAAACCATTTCAATGTAGATTCCATAATTGTGTTGATTACGATGGATTTTAGACTTGTCCACTTGATGAGAGCGACGCTCTGCTCTACAGTGTTGGTGACTTACGAAGCATTTCTCAAATGAAAAAAAGGGGGGCATGGCTAAAGGGAAAGGTGCCCTCTGCAGTTCAGAAGGAATCAAGTTCCATCCACGCATAGGACTGGGGCATATTTTAAAGAACCATTGCTATCTAATGATATCACCCCCCCCCCTCCCCTTGATCTATTTGGTACTTACCATTCTCGGATAAGGGCAAACATTAGGAGACCCATTTGCAAATTGTGCACGTTAAACATGTCACGGCAGCTGGAAACGTCAAAGAGTTGGCCGTCAGGGCACTGCCCTGGCAACGTTTATTAGGAAAGAAATCCTAGCCACAGGTAGATAGAGCCCGTCACCTTGGATGGAATCTATCTAGAGAAAGTAAGAAAGTTAGTTTCATATCCTTTACACGACGTTGCAGTCAACACCATCATTATTTAACTGTTTATTATTTCTGGGCAAGTTTACGTTCAATAGTTTGCATTGATTTCTGATATCGAATGTGGTATGCGGGATTTCGAATTGCATTAGTAAAATAGTAACACCTTTGCCACATAGCCGAGGAAGTAAACCTTACACACATCATACCCAAGTCGGGTACACTGAACTCTGCCTTGCATGACTATCATCTATGTGTGACACACTCCACTCGACAGAGGAAAATAAAAGAGTGAGAAATGAAATAAGGTTGGGATGTTCTGTCGTTTATTTTGTTTCGTTGTGAAAAGAGATAGTTTTGGCAACTCTTGCCGGGAAATATAATGGCGCCTGTAAACATCAGGTTTATCGTGTCATTTTCTTCTCAGGTTCGTTCCTTTTATCACGTGATTGTAGGAACTTAATGGTTTGTCCATGAACGCTCTCATATTTATAAGTAACTGTTTTATTAAAATCAATAGTAGACAAGGACAGCAGAGTTCAGATGAAAGATAATTGTCCATCGATAGTGAGCCAGGTCGAAGTTGGGAGAAAGACCGCCACCCACTCTGTCACTCTCCAGTCACATAATTGAAGTTGAGACGAATTAACTCAATTAACTTAACTAACAGCGTAATACAGATGCATACTGGAAGCGTCCGTCTTACTTGACTTTACTGTCTCATTTGTTTACATGGGAGTTTTGTTTATCAATCAACTACTTTACTGAAAGGGAGACTTTATTTTATTCATAGTCAAAGTCAAACTATGAATAATAATGAATAAAGCTCAGTTTTACTCATAGTCAAACTATGAATAAAGCTCAGTTTTATTCATAGTCGACTAGTCAGATCTTAATCCCGTATATCCATGTCCGCTCACTAGTCAGTTTTAGTTTGAGCCAGTAAGAAGGTGGTTAATTTAAATATAGGAACGTCAGTATTTTATATAGCAAATAAAATTCATGGTAAACAAAGGCATCTATTGGATCCATCGATTCTGACACTCGATCACTCCGTCGCTGCCTGGGGGCAGATTCCGCAGATCCATAGAGCATACTTTATTAATAGGAAGTGTCTATTCAGAGTCCAGCTCCAAATAAACTACTCCGTTTATTCACAGCTGAACTATCACATGATTTTTCCCGGTCCCGGAAACCCCGGGTGGTCCTGGTCACGTGATTTGCCTAGTCACGTGACTTAACGTATGTGACATCATCGGGACGTCATGAGCGTGGCTATGTTATATACTTTTGTTGATTCAAAATCATATCCTCAGTAGCACAGTGGTAAGTGTCTCTGCCTGATAAGCGGGAGCTGTTGGTTCGATTCCCTGCTGGACGCTTATTGTTTTTTTTTTTTTTTAAAAAAATCTTTCAGCAATTAATTGGGTGCAAGCGACTTTTTAATAAAAAAATATTAGGAACTATGATTATGAACAGATGTTTTGTCACGTATATTATCTTATTTATATTATATAAAGTTATCTTCGTTAGCTTCGTTATCTTAACTGTTATCTCCTCTCTCTTTTCAACCTGCTTCACATATACCAGCTTTTCCTGCACTTTATGTGCGTAGCATTTCCTTGTTTATTTGTTAATTCATCAGGCCAGTAAGTCGGAAGCCTGGTGTTTGAATTGCCTAATCATGTCTTTCTGAGGCGACGCATATTACTGTCAGCTTGGACCGGAATTATGAGGCCAGGGTTGCCACTTTTTTTTTGACCAAAAGTATCTAGAAACGGCCCAAACAACATCCATAAATATCTAGATTTCGTTGGAAAGTATCTAGGAAAAATATCCAGATTGAGAAAGCAAGAAATTACATATGTATTGATGTGACTGCCTCTCTCCCTGGCGAAAAGTTTACGGCTGTCGCCGTTATCCCGTATATTCTCGTGAGTAACGCAGCTGCGCCCGAACCGACAGCGGTTCGAGCTGCTCAGGTAACTTACAGGGGTATGTGAGCCGGTCGCTCAGAAAGCAATGGCAAACTACTGAGCGTAATCTTGCCTTGTACATCAACAGCAGCTGAAAAATTCTGATGTTGACTGCACCATCCTGTAAGGGATATGCAACATTAAAAAGAAAATTGATGTGACTTACCTATAGAATCTGCTGTCATCCACCCGGAAAAGGCGGCTGTTTTGTGGTGCTCTCTTGACAACAGGATTGTAAGAGCTGATGTCCCAAGCCTCGCGATAGATGGTAGAAATGTCACCAGAGAGAACAAACTGAAGTATCTGGGGATCACATTTGACAGGAGCCTATCCTTCAAGGACCATGTGGAGACGGTCGTGACAAGATCTCAAAAGGGACTCAATGCACTTAAAACTATGGCTGCAATGGACATAGAGCAGAGAATGCTTTTCACACTATACCAGCACTTGATCCTCTCAGTAATTGATTATGGATTAGGTCTGCTCACTGTCTCAGAGAGTCAGCTGGTGAAGTTAGAGCGCATACAGAACAAAGCTATGCGGGTCATTCTGGGATGCACTAGAGACACCCCAGTAGTGTGTATGCGTTACATCCTTGGTCTGCCGACTGTTGCTGGTAGGCTCAAGGTGATGCAGGCGAAAGCATACCTCAGAGTAGCTGCAGACACAGACCACCCACTGCATGAGGCGCTGGACGCAGTTAAGGGTCAGCGACTGATAAGAGGGAAATCATGGATGGCTCAGGCGGAGGATACGATCAGACAGGTGTGCCCCTTGGAGAACATTAGGCATGGAGAGGAGTGGGTCAGAGTGCCAGCTGTGCAGTCAGACTTGTGCAGAGTTATAATCACATTAAGCCGGGAGTTCAGGGAGTGGCCAGCAGGGGCCACTGAAGTGGAAATCCAGCAACTAATTCAGGACAATGCTCACTCGAGTGATGTGATTATCTACACAGATGGTTGGAGTATTGATACATGACAAGGCAGACGTGGTTGCGGCCTTGTGGGAGCACGTGCACACCTCGGAGGAGCAAATGGATTACCATGGTCTGGCAAGAATGAGACAACGAGGAGTGACGAAGGGATCTGGCTGACGCTCAACGCTCAGAGGAAAGGCGAGACGGACTTATAATCAGATTGCTACTGGTACTATTAGTGTTGGAACTCTTCGCTGGCTGCTGAGGATGGGGACGGAGCACTTATGGGAATGCCCCGAATGCTGTGATGTCGATTCCTAAATCAATCAATCAATCAATCAATTTCGAAGTGTGTCTTCAACTCCAACCATCGGTTCACAATTACTTCAACAGCTGGTTGTATTGATAACCATCTAGTTTTGCAATATGACTGAATTTTCAGTGGTGAGGAACTATCATTTAATGCTTTATATAAATTATTGTATTGCTGTTGTCTGACAGATGATTTGGAGAACCAGTTATGTGTTTCAGCAATAAGGAATTCCAAATTCCTTGGTAAACATTCTGACTGATGAGGCATGTGATAATGCTAGCTGCAAGGAATGACATACACATTTCATGAGGATTAAAGATGGGATATCTTCCTTCAATTTTGCATACACACCATGGTTGATACCGACCATTACCGATGCATTATCGGTTCCAATTGCAGCCAAATTCTTTAAGTTTAAATGTTTACTGACCAAAAGTTTCTTCAGAGCCCTTATGCGCCATTTTACTCATTACCGGGCGGGGGGGTTGTTGAGCGTTGACCCAAGTCAGTTCAAAGTTTAAATAATGGCAATTACCATCATTTACGCGCGTCCAGACCGAACATAAAATGGGTAAATGACACCAAAAGAAAAGTAAAATCTAGAAAGTATTCAAAATATCCAACTCCAAATGAAAAGTATCTAGAATTGCATCCAGCATCCAAACGTCAGAAAACGGTATCCAGATGCCGGCAAAAACCTCTAGATCTGGATATAAAATATCTAGAATGGCAACTATGATGAGGACATCAACAGCAGGAAATAGTAGGTCGGTAATGTAAACAAAGATGGAAGCCTGTAAACAGTAAGAGTACAGAAACGCAAGTTAACAATTCTTTAACTCGCATGGGGACACAATTATTTTTATTGGGGATACCAATCTGGAAAATTATTCTTGATATTTAAACAGCTTCATACTTCAGCTCCGTATAAACTACTCTGTTTATTCAGACTCCAGCTCGGTATAAACTACTCTGTTTATTCAGACTCCAGCTCCGAATAAACTCTCCCTTATTAATATGTTTCGAGTTTCTCAGTTCTATATTTTAGTTCCTAATATTTGTTTTTATTAAAAAGCCGCTTGCACCCAATTAATTGAACATAAAAAAAAAAAAAGTGTCCAGCAGGGAGTCGAACCTTGAGCTCCAGCACAGTGGAGACACTTACCACTATGCTCAGAGGACACGGTTTTAAATAACAAAAATGTATAATATAGCCACACAATGTCCCGGTGATGTCACATACGTTAAGTCACGTGACTTGGCAAATCACGTGACCAGCCGGGAAAGTTCAACTATGAATAAAGAGAGAATTTATTCATAGTCGGAATATAAATAGTCACTTTGTTACTGAAATGGAAGGGTCTACATCTGTCTACTGTCCTGCCAGGTTTACCCATCCTCCCCCACCATCCACTGAAGGTTTACTCATGAAGTTTCGATTTTCTTGAAACATTTTGAAGGAAAATACTGTGACAAAGCATATCTACTGTTATATAATTTTTCTGACTTAAAATAATGATTAAAAAATCATATAACAGCACTTAAGTGGACATGTCTGGTGTACAATCAGCTATTGTGTGAATTATCATGATTGTACACCAGAAATGCCTACAGTACAGCTCTGTAGATTATCATGATTGCCCACTAGGCATGCCCACGGTTCGTCTCTGTGATTGTGTACCAGACATACCCATAAATATTGTGGTACGATTTAAAATCCATCTGTGTATCGCAGCTGTGTCAGTTTTGTATTGACAAGCCTCATGTGCTTGCTGTGCTATTCTTTTCTGACCACCAGTGGCGTCACTGGGGTTGGTGTCACCCAGTGCGGTAAACTCTTGGTGTCACCCCTCTAGACTTTCACCATGGTCTTCTTCCGAGTGTTCCTGTACCATATATAATCGCATATAGTAATGTTTGTAAAATAAGTCAAAAAGTTAATAAGGACATAAGAAAGAAAACAAATTGAACAATATAACTTCAATACTTCAGGTAAAACATAAATAAAGAACTTCGACAAACTCGGACAAAGTTAAATTTTTGTTATTTAACATTAAAATTTCTGTTATTTAAAATTAAAAGTTTCCCATCCTGGTCTTCAAAGCTGCAAACCTGTCAATCACATCATCAAAATCAATATCTTTCACCATATCACTTTCAATTGATAATATAGCCAGATCAGAAAGTCTTGACTGTCCCATGGTTGATCGCAAATAGTTCTTTATAAGTTTCAGTTTTGAAAAGCTCCTCTCACATGAAGCCGCAGACACACAGATCGTAAGAAATAGTTGTAGGCTTAGTGAGAGTATTGGGAGAGATTCAAGGAAATCCCAGTCAGTGCCTGCTCATGTATTTAACAATGAACGGTTATGAAACCCGACTAGACAGAGCTATGTCTGCTTTGTCAAATTTGCAATTTTTTTATTTTGGTGTCACCCCTTGATGGTGTCACCCGGTGCGGCCCGCACCCCCCGCACCCCCCTAGTGACGCCCCTGGACCACACTGTTCTTTAGGCTTAGAAGGTACAGGGTTCTATCCCAGCATAGGGTAGGGAATTTATCCAAGAACCACTGGTATTTAATCCTATCACATGCTCTTCTGATCTCTTGGGTAGTAGATTATCATGATTGCCCACCAGACATGCCCACGGTACAGCTCTGGTAAGACTTGTGTGAGGGAATTTGTCCAAGAACCATTGGTGTTTAATCCCATCACACGTCCTCCTGATCTCTAGGGTAGTGATATTGGATACATAGACTTCTCGGATGAGGATGACAGTCAGGAGGTCCTGTGTGCACATTGTGCATGTAAAAAATGGCAGTTGAAAATAAGGCTGCTGTCCTGAAAAAAATAATCAGAAAAGAAAGCTTACCCACAAGCAGATAGAGCCTGTAACCTTGGATGGGATCTGTCAATTGGTAGCAAACTTACACAAATACATGCTGAACTCGAAACACACTGATCTTTGAGGTACATAACTAGGTGTGATGCATTTACCTCAAAAGAAGAGTGGAGTCAAGAATTGACTTCACCGCACTCAGGACATTCCCTTAGTGCTCCGCCCTCATCTGCAACAGCTAGCGAAGAGTTCCAATACTAATGGCACCAGTAGCAGTCTGATTATGTATCTGTCTGGCCTGTCCTCAGTGTTTTGAGTGACAGCCAGATTCTCTGGTCACTCGCTGCAGCACCATTCTCTCCAGGTCATGATGATCTATCTGTTCTTCTGTACCATACACACGATTCCTTGAAAGAAGAACTAAGAGGAAGAAAAAGAAAAGAAAAGGGAAAATAAGAACAATCATTGCTTCAATGATTTCTTGTTCTCTTCTTCATCAAATGTTAATTCTAGCATTTTACGTAAGATGTTTGGTTTAAATACAGGATGATTGTCACCAAGCAAGTAACCTCGTCGCAAGCGATGGCTCCAAGGTGTGGCTGTCAAACAGAAGAGATACGAGTGGAAAATGTGAAGTCATCCTGCAGTTGGAGAAGCCCTGTCAGCTCGCATATCTTGATATAGGTTTGTGTGGGGTATCATGGTTTGTGTGGGGTAGGGGTGTGGAATAATATGGTTTGTGTAGGGTAACATGATGTGTGTGGGTGGGGTAATATGGTTTGTGTGGGGTGAGGATGTAGGATAATATGGTTTGTGTAGGATAAGATGATTTCCCCGGGAAGGTTAACCCGGTCAACAAATGCCCACAGAAGTCGGATGTTTCGGCCTAACGGTGCAAGAACGCAGCTCTGCTGTAAACAGGCACAACGCAGTCACATCCGAAAAAAAAAATCCGGATGAACGCAGAAAAAGAAGAAGATGATTTGTGTGTGTGTGGGTGGGGGGAGGTGGGATAATATGGTTTGTGTAGGGTAACATGGTTTGTATGGCGTGGGTGTGGGTTAACATTGTTTGGATGAGGTAAGTTTGTGTGTGATAGCATAATTTGTGTAAGGTAACATGGTTTGTGTGGGGTAGGGTGGTTTGTGTGCGGGGTAACATGGTTTGTGTGGGGTAACACAGTTTGTGTGGGGTAATGTGCAATAATCAATCATGACTCACTAACTAAAACTAATTTTGACCTAGCAGTTATCAATAGCTATGGTAGATTTCTTTTTCTTTTTAGTTCACTCGCTTAAACTCAAGCGTAGTCCTTACATACCGTTTAAAGTAGTAAGGGACTGAATTTTGCATGCATGTTTGCTTTCCCTTTTACCGGTGTCCCTCGCCTTCAGGTGAACACACTCTGACTTCAGAGGTACTTGTTATTAACGTCCCCAAGTAAAGGACGGAAGCATCTCACCTCCAGTTAGGCGCGGTGAGCAATGGCTGGGTTCACACAGATGAGACATTGGCCTAGAGGCGTTCGGCCATATCCCTCAGCTGAGAGCCGTAGGATGCGTATCTGAACCAGCCATGTAGCAGGCTTAATATCTCACCTCAGTTTTGCAGTGAGTTAGTATCGGCCCGGCCCACATGTCCGAATGGTAATGGCTTAGAGGCGTTCAGCCATATCCCTCAGCAGAGAGCCGTAGGTTTTGTGTCCGGACCAAGAGTTAGTGGCATCGTGTGCCTGATTTGAAAACTTTTGACTGCTATCCTCAGTCTACCTGCAGAGCAGCAGGTTGTGTCTCTTGGTCTGGTCCCTATCCTGAAACCTGTCTGACATGTAGTTGTACTTCCATCGGCAGAGTTCTTGAGGTCATAGGGACATGCAAGCCCCCCTACCACAGCAAGGTGGAGACACGTCAGGGGGGGCCTATGGTAGATTAACGTTCCTCGGTTAGGGGAATGTTTATTATACTAGTTGTCCTTTGAAATTATTATTGTTTGTTTATTTCTTTTTAACGGGGCATATAATCTTTACTGAGATTCAAATTAGAGAAGAAGAACCAAAGTCAGCGAATGATTTTTACAGTTTTCATAATTTACTTGTAGGCGCTGTTTGGTGTGCAAATCTGGAAGTACGAGTCGGGCGATCAGACTGGCCGCAGACGATGGAGTTTAAACTGCTAATACCAACTTTCACATTGATGTCCCAGCTGGATTGCAGATTAAGTCGTGGCTTTAAGAGCACTCAGATGTTTTCTAAGAGTAAGTCCATATTATTTCCATTGCCCCTCTGCCGTGCGTCCACCTTGACGAGGTAGAGGGGCTTGTGCGTTCCAATGACCCCAAGAGCTATGCCGACGGTAGCACAGCTACTGGTAGGGTCACCCATGTCGGACAGGTCAAGGGAGAGGGACCAGACGAAGAGACGTACAAACCTGCTGCCTTGTAGGTAGACTGGGGACAGTAAAAGGCTAGGGAAAGCATCCCGAACAAATGCTTGTCGAAATCGGATGTACTGAGCCACAGGCTTGACAAAGAAGTGCAACGTAACTTTATCATTTTATGATGCCACAGATGAAAATTAATCGTTATGGTACTACTCCCGTGAAGTCCCATCAGGCGGTGATAGTGCCGGGCCCCCTGCCTCGAGAGGGTCCACCCATGACTACTGGTGGTCACCTTCCCCTGTGCTGTGGAGTCAAGGCACAGAGGAGTAGGTTAAGAGCTATTGGCCAAACACCCCGGACACTCAACATACTACAATGGAATGCCGAAGGAGTTTATAACAAGAAAGCCTCCCTAACACAGCGTCTTCATAAAGATAGAATAGATGTGGCATGCATTCAAGAGACACACCTCAACGCCAATCGCACATTTTCAGTTGAGGGATATCAGGCCACACGTTTCGACCGCGAAGGACACAAAGGAGGAGTTGTAATACTTACACGAAATACAATGCCTTGCAGCGAAGTATCTGTGATCTCTGACAACCAAACGGAAATTATAGGTGTTGATATAATGATAAAGGACGTGAAAATAAGAATTTACAATCTGTATAGCCCGGCAGATAAGGATCTTACACTCTCAAACATGGAAATAACTGACACAAATTGCATTGTTGTCGGAGACTTTAATAGCCGTTCAGAAAGATGGGGATACCCAGATACTGACAAAAGAGGAGATGAAGTGGAGGACTGGGAAATAGACTCAAATCTCCATCTACTCAACAAAGCGGATGACACACTGAGCTTCTACTCCAGAAGATGGATTACCACTTCTACTCCAGACTTAGCTTTCTGCACAGGAGACATCCTCCACAAAATCGATCGCCATGTGCTTGACCAATTAGCAGGTAGTGACCACAGACCAATCAAGCTTGTAATAAATATGGAGTATATTCCACAGGAGCAAAAGCCTTTGCCCCGCTGGAATTACAAACGAGCAGATTGGGACAGATTTGCCATACTAACAGACAAATATTGTGAAAACATAAATACACGATATGGCAACATGAAGCAAATGGTGGAAAGTCTAAACAGAGCAATAATACAGGCGGCCACTGAGTCTATTCCAAGAGGAGCGAGGAAAAATTACAAACCATACTGGACTGAAGAACTACAAATTTTGGAGGACAAAGTTGAAGATGCTAGGAAGACCGCAGAGAGAGAACAAACAACTGAAGCGAACATCTCTCTCAAAGCCATCTCAGCAAAATATAAAAGAACAGTAAATCAAACAACAAGAGATTGTTGGAGGAAAAAAACAGAAAACCGGAATTTTGACAGGGATGGAAACAAACTATGGAAACTAGTGAAAGCCATGAACAATGAAGGACCTAGAAACAAACAAATAACAATTAAACAAGGAAATGCCTTGCTTACAGGAAAAAGGCTGCAAATGCACTAATGGAACACTATGCCAGTGCAAACCACATTGATATTACAGCCGAACAGAAGAAAGCAATCAAAGATAAACAGATACATCATAGATATACAGAGACAGCAGCAGAATATATGATGGCAAATCTAACAATGGAAGAAATGGAACAGGCAATGAATACCCTAAAAAAGAAGACATCACCAGGAAAGGATGTAATCACAAATGAAATGCTAATAGGACTAGGCACTAAGGCAAAAAAGAAACTACTAGCAGTCCTAAATTACAGCTGGAAGAGGGGAATAGTCCCACAGGCATGGAAGGAAGCTATACTAATACCAGTCCCAAAGAAAGGAAAAGACCTGGAAGAACCAAATGGCTATCGACCTATCAGTCTTCTTAGCTGTGTAGGAAAATTAATGGAACGCATTATCAATGGCAGGCTAACATGGCATCTGGAAGAAAACCAACTCTTAACACCTCACCAAGCAGGATTCAGAAAGTACAGATCCACTGAAGATCAAATAACCTATATAGCTCAGGAAATAGAGGATGCCTTCCAAGAGAAAAAGCACACACTAGCGGTCTGGATAGATTTAGAAAAAGCATTTGATAAAGTATGGAAGGAAGGACTGAAAGTAAAACTGCAAAAAATGCATGTTTGTGGGAAAATGTACAAATGGATCAGCCACTACCTTGAGAACAGAACTGCCAGGACAAAAGTACAAGGACAAACCAGCAAAATGATGCTGTTGGAGCAAGGTGTCCCCCAAGGAGGAGTTCTTTCACCAACATTATTCCTAGCATATATAAACGACATCACGGAAAATTTTCCAGCCAGAGTACACACATCATCCTTTGCAGATGACCTAGCCATATGGACATCTGAAGAATATATTAGTACAGCTAACAGCAGAATACAGCAAGCCCTATTAGCGCTAGAGGACTGGTCAAAATCATGTCTAGTGAAGATAAGTGAGGAGAAAACAACATGCATAATGTTCTCCCTCTCAACTAAAACTCAGCAACCTAAGCTGGTATTGAATGGAGAAATATTGCGCCATGAAGAAAAGCCAAACTATCTAGGAGTCACCTTTGATCGTCGCCTGACATGGAAAACACAGGTTGAGAAAAATCGAACAAGAGCAAGGCAAAGAATGGCAATCATGAAAAAGCTTGCTGGTACAACATGGGGAGCAGATGAGAAAGTTCTCAAGAAGTTATATACTGGACGGGTGAGGCCAGTACTGGAATATGGCATTGCAGCTTGGGCAACAGCAGCTAAGTCAAACTTTAACAAAATAAGTAGAGTCCAGAATCAAGGAATGCGAATCATAACTGGAAGCCTGAAGACAACACCTATTAATGAATTAGAAAAAATCACTTGTTTACAACCAATGCAGGATAGAAGAGATAGCAGAGCCCAGCAACAAGCTGAAAAATTTAGAAGATTGACAGACCACCCTATGTATAAAAGGTTTAGTGGTTTTGGAAAGGGAAGACTGAAGTGTAGCAACTTTGTAGAAACTGCAAAACGAAAGATTAGGGCAGATCCCATACTTAACATATCAGCAGTCAAACCCATTTACAATGCAGACAAGTTCCCAGCTTGGAGACAGCAGCAACTGCCTGAGATGATAGAAAACATTCCTGGTATTGAGAAAAAGAACACTCAGCATGAAACCGAAAGAAGAGAAATAACCCTAAACTACATAAAAGAACATTACCCAAGCAGCAATTGGACCCATGCATATACAGATGGATCAGCCAAAAATTCAGTAGAGAATGGAGGAGGAGGAATTCTCCTAACTTTAAAAAATGGAATGAAAAAAACACATTCAGTGGCAACTGGAAAGTTTTCAAGTAACTTCAAAGCGGAGGTAGAGGCTCTGAAAACTGCAGCAGAAATGCTCTTGATGGAGGAAAATAAAGAGACGCAAATAGCTATCTTTACAGATGCAAAGTCAGCTGTCTCAATACTGAAGAGCAATAACAGCACAGAAATAGCTGACCTAAGAGCAGCACTGCATGGTCTATGCCAGAAATCCAAAAAAAGTTGTAATACAGTGGATCCCATCACATTGCAGTATACCTGGAAATGAAGAGGCTGACAGACTGGCAAAAGAGGGCGGTCGACTACCACAGCCTGACATAGACATAACCTATAATGAGGCAAAGAGGTTGATAAAAAGCACTTATAGAACCAAATGGGAATCAGAGCATCCAGGCCACCAGAAGGATGATGCATATTACAAACTCAACCGAAGAGAACAAGTAGCAATTTCAGACTCCGCACAGGACATAACAGGCTGAAATACCACTTGTTCAACAAACTAAAGATAGGAGATACAGATGAATGTAATTGTGGAACTGGTAAAATGACAGCTAAACATTTGCTGCAAGCGTGCCCAATATATGCAGAACAGAGAAAGATATTTTGGCCCACACCTGCTTCATTCGAGGACAAGCTCTATGGAGATATCAACAAGCTCAAGTCGACTGCAGCTTACTTTAACTGTATTCAGGTTGACATTTAAATGTACATGAAGAAGTATTTAGACTGCCACACTTCATACCACAGGCATGTCGGTTACACAAGCTTCCCAGAGGCATGAAATGGAATATTGCTTGGATAGCAAATCCATTACGTGGAAAGTCCGAATCGAAAGCTCACTGTGTGGGCTTCATAAAAGGTGGAAAAAGTGTCCTAGTGGCACAAAATGGAATATTGCTTGGATAGCAAATCCATTACGTGGAAAGTCCGAATCGAAAGCTCACTGTGTGGATGTCATATGCAAACTGCATTCTTCTGGCTTCTGGAAGAACAGCCTGTGGTGAACGGAAGGCCCAATATACGGAAGTGAGGCTAAGCAGCCATGTGCAGGACGTGACGATTCCTTGGGTGAGCCCAGTACCAGAGCGCTGTGTGATGGCTCTGCAATTATGGAAGCCTCCTTGGATGGCGGGGAATGCCCATGGTCTGCCCCTGCCTTCCCTTGAGGGCCGACCAGCTGGGATGGGAGATAACACCACAACAATGAGAGTCTAACGCCCTAAGAAACCCCCGGGAAGGTTAACCCGGTCAACAAATGCCCGCAGAAGTCGGATGTGTCGGCCTAACGGCACAAGAACGCAGCTCTGCTGTAAACAGGCACAACGCAATCACATCCGAAAAAAAACTCCGGATGAACGAAGAAGAAGAAGAAGAAGATTTCCATTGTCTCTCTTATGTTGTAAAATTTGCATAATGATTAATACTGTTTATCTCAGTTTGTTCTAGAAGCTTTATGCTATAAACTGTCATTTTCACATTGTTTAATATAAACTCTATGGACCTCTGAGTGAACTAAACCAGACAATTGAATTCATACAAGGGACAACATTGCAGTTATAGACACATTTCAAGTGAATGAAAGAAGAATATATATATATATATATATATATATATATATATATATATATATATATATATATATATATATATATATATATATATATATATGTATATGTATATATATATATGTATATATATATATATACTGTTGATCTCAGATTGTTCTAGATAACTTGTGTTGTAAACTGGGATTTGCATATTGTTTAATACTTTTAAATCTCAGATTGTGCTGGAAGTCTTGTGTTATAAATTGTTATAAATAATAGTTTGACATCCTGGCATGGAGGAACATCAGTATCAGAAATTATTGTCAGTGCCCAAGACATAAGGTTGTGGATAGACATGATCACCAACGCCACACTGGATGGACTATAAGAAGATTGGCAGTACACGAGACAGAAGGCTGTGGATAGACATGATCACCAACGCCACACGGCATGGACTATAAGAAGATTGGCAGTACACGAGACAGAAGGCTGTGGATAGACATGATCACCAACGCCACACGGCATGGACTATAAGAAGATTGGCAGTACACGAGACAGAAGGCTGTGGATAGACATGATCACCAACGCCACACGGCATGGACTATAAGAAGATTGGCAGTACACGAGACAGAAGGCTGTGGACAGACATGATCACCAACGCCACACGGCATGGACTATAAGAAGATTGGCAGTACACGAGACAGAAGGCTGTGGATAGACATGATCACCAACGCCACACGGCATGGACTATAAGAAGATTGGCAGTACACGAGACAGAAGGCTGTGGATAGACATGATCACCAACGCCACACGGCATGGACTATAAGAAGATTGGCAGTACACGAGACAGAAGGCTGTGGATAGACATGATCACCAACGCCACACGGCATGGACTATAAGAAGATTGGCAGTACACGAGACAGAAGGCTGTGGATAGACATGATCACCAACGCCACACGGCATGGACTATAAGAAGATTGGCAGTACACGAGACAGAAGGCTGTGGATAGACATGATCACCAACGCCACACGGCATGGACTATAAGAAGATTGGCAGTACACGAGACAGAAGGCTGTGGATAGACATGATCACCAACGCCACACGGCATGGACTATAAGAAGATTGGCAGTACACGAGACAGAAGGCTGTGGATAGACATGATCACCAACGCCACACGGCATGGACTATAAGAAGATTGGCAGTACACGAGACAGAAGGCTGTGGATAGACATGATCACCAACGCCACACGGCATGGACTATAAGAAGATTGGCAGTACACGAGACAGAAGGCTGTGGATAGACATGATCACCAACGCCACACGGCATGGACTATAAGAAGATTGGCAGTACACGAGACAGAAGGCTGTGGATAGACATGATCACCAACGCCACACGGCATGGACTATAAGAAGATTGGCAGTACACGAGACAGAAGGCTGTGGATAGACATGATCACCAACGCCACACGGCATGGACTATAAGAAGATTGGCAGTACACGAGACAGAAGGCTGTGGATAGACATGATCACCAACGCCACACGGCATGGACTATAAGAAGATTGGCAGTACACGAGACAGAAGGCTGTGGACTAGACATGATCACCAACGCCACACGGCATGGACTATAAGAAGATTGGCAGTACACGAGACAGAAGGCTGTGGATAGACATGATCACCAACGCCACACGGCATGGACTATAAGAAGATTGGCAGTACACGAGACAGAAGGACTGTGGATAGACATGATCACCAACGCCACACGGCATGGACTATAAGAAGATTGGCAGTACACGAGACAGAAGGCTGTGGACTAGACATGATCACCAACGCCACACGGCATGGACTATAAGAAGATTGGCAGTACACGAGACAGAAGGCTGTGGATAGACATGATCACCAACGCCACACGGCATGGACTATAAGAAGATTGGCAGTACACGAGACAGAAGGCTGTGGATAGACATGATCACCAACGCCACACGGCATGGACTATAAGAAGATTGGCAGTAAATACATGTACATAACATCCTCTACACAACAGTGGATATAATGTACATAACATCCTCTACACAACAGTGGATATAATGTATATAACATCCTCTACACAACAGTGGATATAATGTATATAACATCCTCTACACAACAGTGGACATAATGTACATAACATCCTCTACACAACAGTGGATATAATGTACATAACATCCTCTACACAACAGTGGATATAATGTATATAACATCCTCTACACAACAGTGGATATAATGTACATAACATCCTCTACACAACAGTGGACATAATGTACATAACATCCTCTACACAACAGTGGACTATAATGTACATAACATCCTCTACACAACAGTGGACATAATGTACATAACATCCTCTACACAACAGTGGATATAATGTACATAACATCCTCTACACAACAGTGGATATAATGTATATAACATCCTCTACACAACAGTGGATATAATGTATATAACATCCTCTACACAACAGTGGATATAATGTATATAACATCCTCTACACAACAGTGGATATAATGTATATAACATCCTCTACACAACAGTGGATATAATGTATATAACATCCTCTACACAACAGTGGACTATAATGTATATAACATCCTCTACACAACAGTGGATATAATGTATATAACATCCTCTACACAACAGTGGATATAATGTATATAACATCCTCTACACAACAGTGGATATAATGTACTATAACATCCTCTACACA
>JACEFZ010023009.1:0-53023 GCA_014155875.1 Cepaea nemoralis | reverse complement strand
AGGACGTGCATGCAAAATCAAAGAGAGAAAAATAATGCTCATAAAACTTACCTAATAAGAGTTAACAATTGCCATGGTAGTCATGTAAAACCATATTTAACTGTGCCCAGTTATGTTTCTATACCATTGGTTCTCAATTAGAGTTTCCAGGGGGGGGGGGGGGGGGGGAGAATTAAGATTATTTCAAGATCGCGTTAATACAAGAACCGATTACTTGATATTGTTTTTCCCTTCATATTTTACGGTTCTGTACGTCTCACGCTTATAAAATATTATAAAGTAAGTAGATCCACAAATCCCGTTTTATGTGGATGTCTAGACTTGTTTAGTATGTGCTATTAAATTTAGCTTCCATTATTATGTATCCTGTGTAAAAAAAGAGGGGGGGGGGGATTTTTTAGGTAGGAAATACAAAAGGGTGGGGGAGGAATGATGTTCTGAAAATATGATGAAGGGGGACACGGGCCAAATTTTTAGGTAGGAAATACGAAAGGGGGGGGGGGGGAATGACGTTCTGAAAATATGGTGAAGGGGGCACGGGCCGAAAAAGGTTGAGAACCACTGTTCTGTACCAATTCAGTCTCCATATCTCTGACTCATATTACCATACAGTCTTGATCTATAAGGTGATAAAGTAATATCTGTCTGGAACAGAAAAATGTACATGAATAACTAGAACATATTGGAATAAAGTAACAATTGTTTGATATTAGAATGAGTTAAAGTAATAACTGTAATTAGTGGGTGTTGGATGAGAATAGCAGATGGGGTTAAGAACTCAAGAAGATGTAAAATAAGCATGTGGACATCAGGTGTCAGTATTTATTTGTTGTGTATACATATATGTCACAGAAGCGCCTAGATTGAACATCAACAGAAGAATAATAAATGATCTTCTTCTTCTTCTGCGTTCATCCGGAGGTTTTTTTTTGGACGTGATTGCGTTGTGCCTGTTTACAGCAGAGCTGCGTTCTTGCACCGTTAGGCCAACACATCTGACTTCTGCGGGAATTTGTTGACCGGGTTAACCTTCCCGGTAATAAATGATCTGAAGAATGATAACACAATAGTATTGTCAGAAAGTGAGCAAAAATTTCAGGATCTTGTTCATCAAGTCATCATAAATATGAATATGGAATCAATGTAATTCAACTTGAATCTTTTCCACACTTGTTTCATCACCTGTTTAATGTTGTAATGTCACAAGATGCCACGTATTGCAACCCTTTTTGTATTTCTGACATGGTTCATGGAGTGTTGCTCTTAGTGTTTCATGGAAACCAAAGCTAACAAATATAGATGTCCCTTAGAAACTGGGAATAAAATAAGCTGATGGAATAAATAATAAAGATAAATCACATATTTTGGCTGTGTTAAAAGTTTTTCTACAAAACAATTTTCAATTTGTGAGTGGGTGTAATTCATTCTCTCTCTCCCCCCCCTCCATTTGTTGTCCTTCAAGATTCTTCATTGCTTGAATGTTTCAAATGTCGCCATGTGCTTCATGTTACCTGAAGTAACAGTGATCCCACTAGTGATAAAATCTATATATATGATATATGTGTTATAAACAGAAAGTGTGTCAACTGCCTTGTGCAAGCATAGAGCAAGATATCTGGGCTGTCGTACCGCCAAAGACATAGAGACGCCCTAAAGACCGCCATAATCACAAACACTCCATTCAATGAAGCACGGTGGAGGTGCGAGACAGCCACAGGCATCTCACAAGCGCAAAAAAGCTCGACTCCACGGTCATATTGACGAGCTAAAGAAACAAGGCACTCCTGATACTGACACCAACCAGCGGCAAAGAAAAACTACTGGCTGACATGAAGGAAATCCATCACAGCATCCAGCAAGAGATGGAGAGCGTAGCACAGATGAAAAAAAGAAAATGAATAAATTATTCAAGCAATCAAGACAGAAAGAGAACTGCTAAAAGCCGACAGGGAACTAACCCAGAACAAACCAGCAGAAGCCATGCAAAAGACCACAGAGGAGCGGCAAGCTTTAACTAAGCCAAAAATCAACGTGAAACCTCAAACCAAGGCCAGCAGCTCACACACTAGACCCAAGAATTACAAGATGAAATCAACTGACTACCAGACTTCTGAAGACAGCCTAGAGGAGGATTCCGACAGTTACCTCGAAAGATGGAGTAAACAGACATAATCAATTGATTATTGCTCACTGGATTTAGGAGGCCTGGTGTTCCTTGCCAGTGAGAAGTCCTGATCGTTCGGGTCCCATCGATTGACGGACGTCGGTCGCGGCGATTGGGCAATCTTGAGCATAGCCTATGATGGGTAGCGTTGTGATGTTCTGTTGTGATAATTTGGTGTGTCCAGTGTGTGCCGCGTGGTTACATACCCGCTTCACACTCGTGATCCGGGACTGTTTCCGGATCCGGTCAGGGATATGCACTACTGACGAGCTCAAATGAGGGCGAAACTCGAGTATAATGCTTCCATATTGACGTGGATAGGCCTTAGGTTCATACCAGAATACGATCGGCGGTGCCAGTAGTGGGTTGTGCTCAATATTTAAATTTCAAATCCTGAAAAAACCACATAATCACTATGAACTCCGACGAGAAAAACAGCGCAAAGAGGAGGGAGAAACCGAAGAAAAGTGTGCACAAGAACTGCGAAAAGCCGAAATGGAGCTAGCTAAAAACAAGCCACGTGAATGGCCACAAAAGAGCCGCAAGGTAAGCCAAAAACCAGTGAACAACCACAATAACAATATGAAGCCAACAACCCATTCTCATTGACGAATAAGTTCAAGGGGAAACCAGTCTTAAACCGGAAATATGACACAAGCCTAGACGCGAAAATCGATAAAATTGTCGAAGGACGCAGAATACCTTACAAGGTAATAGATAGACTGGACTGATGAAAATATTGAGAAGGTAGCCAACTTTATCACGGGTCGATCACAGAACAAGGGCACAAAAGCAAGTAAACCGATTCCGATTTGTCGAAAAAAAAAGAAACTTTCCACCTCGTTCAACCCGTCTCAATGACGTTGGTTATAGTTGTGGTGGTTCATAGTGCGGTATAGGTTTTATGGTCTTTTGTGCGTTAGACAGCTTCTATTACTGCCTGTCTGGCCGAGTTCCTCTTTTTTGCCATCCTTTTTGCTTTTGTCGTTGTTGCTGGTGTGTCTGCTATCATTATCGGTTTGCCCATCCCTCTCGTTTGATGTCTTCTTTTTCCGGAGCTGACCTTGGGGGCTGGGGAGGGGCTGTCTTTTTTCATCTGTTTTCTTGGGCTTGTCCTGGGGAGGGGGGGGGGGGGCGCCTGTTATCGTCTGGGCTTGTTTTCTTGGTTCAACGGTTTTTTGTCAAGCATAGGGGTCGGATTGTATCGTCTCTCTTGTCCATCGTTGGGGAGGTTTCCTACCATCTCCTCTTGTCCCGCGCCGGAGGGGTTTCCTGCACGTCCCTCTTATCCATCGTCAGGGAGGTTTCCCATCGTCTTCTCCATCGTTGGGGCAATTTCCACCCTTCTCCTTGTCTCCCGCGTCGAAGAGGGTCATTTCGTCTCTCTATTGTCCGCCATTTGAGAGTTTTAATGCATCCCTATATATTTCCTATTTTCTGGTTTTTGTGTGGTCGAGTGTTTCCTCACTGTATTTTTATTTTGCTGTTGGCTTTATTTTATGTTGGTTATCTTTCTTTCCCTGTTCTTGCAATGAATTGGTTTGTAAGCTTTTGTATTTCTTTGTCGCCTTCCACCTGTAGGCATTCCTTCATCGTCATCGTCGTATTTCTTGTTTGGAAGTATTCTACTAGGTCCCTGCATTCCTGGGCATAGGCTGTGCACGATAGTAGGTAGTGTTCTATAGTGTTTTCCTCCAGGCAATCAATGCAAAGTGGTCGGGTGATTTTATCTTTCCAGTTCCCGATTCTCAATCTCCATAGTTTCTTGTACGTTGGTATTTTTGTGTTGTCTTTCACTTGACTTTTCAAACTTGGTTCTCTGAGCATGTGGTAGGCGTGTCATCCTTTATTGCTGTCTCTCCATTGTTGTTTCCATTTGTCGATTACTTGTTGTTTGATAATGCTTTTTGCCTCCAGAATGCCGAGTCCTGTGTTTACTATATTCTGGCTGCTTGTCCCGCATTTTGCGGCCCTGTCTGCCCTCTCATTGCCAGTTATCCCTCTGTGTGCTGGTATCCATACAATTGTGACCTGGCATCCCATACTTCTTAGTTTTGTTGTTAGTGTTAGTATTTTCTCTTTCAGGTCTTGTCTGTTCACTTTAGAATGGTTGCCTAGCGCTTGTACTGCAGATAGTGAGTCCGTCAGTATAGTTAGTTTTATAGGGGGGTTCTCTGTTGCTATTTCTAGTCCTTTCATAATACCTACTAGTTCTGCCGTGTATACCGATGTATTGTCTGTTATTTTGTACTCCTTTTGGATGTTCCGGTATGGTACTACTACTCCTGCCCCTACCTCCCCATTCTCGTTCTTTGATCCGTCTGTGTAGATAGTGAGGTTGTCCGTGCTTATTTGTCTTATGTATTCCTCCGCTATGTCTTTGGCTTCCCTGTCCTCTGTTGATTTACTAATTATGCTCGCGAGTGTCGTATCCGTCAATGGTAGTTCTAGCTCCCATTGGGGTGTTGTTTGTCTGTGAACTTTCGTTCGTGCCAGTGCCCTCGCTAGTTTCTCGTCCGCGTTCATCTCTTGTGCCGCTGTCCATCCTGCTGGTGTTTGTGTCTTTTGTATGGGTATTCCTCCCCATTTGCTTCTGTTTTCTTCGAATGCACTGAACGCAGGGTGTCTTGTATCCTTCGCAGCCTTCATCCAGTAGTTGTACACTAATTGCTTTCTTCTCAGTTGTAGTGGAAGTACTCCTAGTGCTACCTCTAGGGCTTCCCTTGGTGTTTGCTTGCCTGTTCCTAGGATAATGCCCAGCGCTTGGTTCTGTATTGAGTCCAGTCTTCGTTTGTTGTGTTCCGGTGCAGCGTCGTATACTATGCTTCCGTATTCTATTCTTCCTCTGATCAGAGATTTGTATAGCATTAGCATCGTTTTTGTATGGGCTCCCCATCCACTGCCTTTAATTACTCTTAGAATATTTATTGTCTTTTTGCCTTTTTCGACTGTCTGGTCTATATGTTTTCTCCAACTTAGTTGTTCGTCTAGTGTCATCCCGAGGAATCTTGTGTTTTTTGTTCTCTTTATATTCTTCCCTTGGATCTTGATGTCCCCGTCCGTGTAGTTTCGTTTTCTTTTCGCGTTGAATATCATACTGACCGTTTTGTCTGTGTTGATCTGGAAGCCCCATTTTTCCATCCATTTGGCAATTCTGTTTAGTTGCCGTTGTAGTCGGTCTCTTGTGGTTTTTATGTGTCTTCCGCTTCTCCATATTGCACAGTCGTCGGCGAATTGCGATATCCCTATCCTGTCTTCTAGTTTTTCTTCATCTAGGTCATTTACTAATATTGTGAATATTGTTGGTGATATTACCGATCCCTGTGGTATTCCGTTTTCTTGCTCATAGGTTCTGGATTCCTCGTTTTTTATTCGTACGGTGAAGCTTCTGTTCTGTAGGAAGTTTTCGATATATCGATATGTCCTGCCTATTATCCCTATTTTGTTGATTTTGATCAGAGCTGCTTGTCTCCAGCATTGGTCATATGCTTTAGCCAGATCTAAAAATACTGCTATCGTTTTCTCTCCTTTTTTGAATGCCCTCTTTACGTGGTTTTCTAGCTTAATTATTTGGTCAATTGCGCTTCGGTTGGCTCTAAACCCTGACTGTGTGTCGCTAATTAGTCCGTTTTTCTCCAGGTGGTGTGTGATTCTTTTATTGATGACTGTTTCCATAATTTTTCCGAGGTGTGATGTCAGGGATATTGGTCTGTATGAGTCGATTCTTTGTGAGTTCTTGAACTGCTTTTGACTGGTATAACTGTCGCCTTCTTCCATTGTGCTGGTATTTGTCCCGTGTGCCACACTTTGTTGTAGAGAGCTGTTATTGTCTCTATTGTTTTTCTTGGTATCCTTTTCAGTATTGTATAGTTTAGGATGTCTGACCCTGCTGCTGTGTCGTCCTTTTCCTTGATTGCTGATATTACTTCGTCAGTCGTTATGTCTGCTTCCATGTAGAAGTCCTCTATTTCTTGTTGCAGTTCTTCCACCTCTTCAGCATATTTTTCTCGTCTTTGTTTTTCCTGCTCTCCTAGTGACATGTTGGAGCAGACTTCGTAGAAGTATTTGCCGAACGCGTCTGCTTTTTCTTTGTCTGTTACTGCTAGTGTTGGTATTTTTATTGTTGGAATATTGCTGTTTGTTTGGTTTCTTTGTATAGCTTTTATTTGCTCCCATACTTCTTTTGTGGGTGTGTCTGGTGACAATTTCTGGCAGTACGTTTTCCATGCTGTTTCTTTGGCTTTGGTTATCAGTCTGTTGGCTTCATTCCTCTGAATTTTGTATTCGTTGTAGTTTTCGTCTGTCCTCATTCTTCTGTATTGTTGGAGCGCCTTCTTTCTTTTTTCCAGCGCCTCTGTGCAGCTCTGGTTCCACCAACCAGCTGGTTGTTTGTTCCATTGTTTTCCTGTTGTTCGCGTTCTCTGTGTGGCCGCTGTCAGGTATGCAGGCATATTTCTATTGGGGATGTGTTTTACCACGGCCTGTAGGATGTTGTTAGTGATTCTTTCTGTGTATTTGTCTATATCTTCACCTTCTGTCTGTTCTATCTCCATCCCCTCCAGTTCTTCTCTAAACTGCTCCCATTTCGCGTTCTTGAAGTGGAAGGTCGGTTTATTACTTTCCTTACTCTTCTGTGCTCTCGTGTTTGTGTCGATGATTATCCGTAGGTGATCGCTGTTGGTGTCTTCTTTTACTTCCCAATGGCTCCTTGTTAGGCCCGTTGTTACTATTGTTACGTCGATTGCTGTGTCGTATCTTCTCGGGTTGGGGTCTATTCGTGTCATCGACCCGTCATTTAGCACTGTTAGCTGGTTACTGTCTATAAATTCGATCAATTTTGTTCCCGCTACGCTGTTTCTTGATCCACCCCACACTGGGTGGCAACAGTTGAAGTCGCCGACTATTATTGTTGATGTTTTGATTCTGTTCTTTATCTCTGTTAGGTCTTCTTCTTCTATTTTTCCTTTAGGGCAGTATACGTTAATTATGGTTAGGTTGTTGGGTTTACTCGCAATCTCCGCTGTGATTCCCTCGAAGTTGGTTGTCCTGAATGTTCCATTTTCTAATATTTGTAGATTGTCTTGTATGAGTAGGGCGACTCCTCCTCCTGTTGTTTCTGTCCTGTCGTTCCTGAGTATCTTAAAGCCTTTGCATTTGTAGCTGTCCTTTGGTTTCAAGAATGTTTCCTGCAGGGCATAGATACTATTTTCCCTCCCTAGTTGTTCCATGGTGCTGGGGAGGTTTTTTTTCATGCCTCTGCAGTTCCATTGTACTATTCTAATGTTGTTTTTTTCCATGGTCGTGTTGTATTTCTGTTTTTGATTGGTTATTGTTCTCTTCAGTTCTCCGATGTTTCGCTGTCTTCCTCACTTGTTTCCTGTAACATCTTGTTTGCTAGTTCAGTGTATTCCTGAAGTATGATCGGGCCCTTCTTCGCTTTCTCCATTAATGCTGGTAGTATTCGTGTGAACTCCTCTGTCAAAGACTCGAACACATCCCCTCCGCTAGGAAGAGCAGTCATCCTTGAAGAGGCCAGGAGGGGATAAGGGTGCCCCAGGGAAGAGCCGTGAAGATGAGGTAATGAGAGATGGTTAACCATTCCCTCATGAGACACGCAGGCGGTGTTCAGAGAGTTAACACTCTAATCAATATAACATCACGCCTCGTGGTACTCACAGAGAAGTTGAGTAGACACTCAATGTGATTCAACAGGCCACGTCTGCCAGCAACGTGCAATGTGAGGCAGCACGCCCCAGGGTGAAGGTCAATCCACGTGGTGTGTGACCGCGGAGGAAAAGATCGTCAGACGGGAGACGGGACTTCGAAGTGTTCACTTCGTTAGGATAGCGATAGGGTTTTTCTTGTGTTCATTTGTGTAGAATGTTAGCTTAGGGGTTAGCAGCTCGTGATAGAGAATACTGGGGCTTTAGGTTGTGTGTTTTTCAATAGCGACTGTTCCATGTAGCGAGCCAACGGCAATAAAATGTACCATGTATTTTCCTCGCACACGACTTGCAAGTTGTCTTGTATTGGTGTGCCAGAAGTACCCGATGATGCCTGTCAGTTGAGTTGTTGACAGGCCAGGGTAATTGTGGTGTCAGAAAGTGAAGCTTGAACGAAAAGTTCAAGCTAAATCCACTCTTCCACAGGGCTCCAGACTAGGGTTTAAGTTTTGTAGTAACGATAATTTGTGCAGACAGGAGAATTTGCGAGCTAGAAATATGCCTATCGTGACAAAATAGTGTTTAATTGTGTTTATGATATATTTATTGAATGAAATCATGTATTCTTCGAAGCTGTAAGTATTATTATTCTTATTTTCTTATATTTATTCACATATTTACCAATTTATTCTCGAATAAGCACCAAACATGATTCAGGGCGCAGGAATACACAGGCAGCCGACAATATTGATTTTTGAGATCTAAAAATAGCGCTGCGCGGTGACGTAGAGTGATTAACAGACAGTTGTTCTGCGTCATTAGCATAAAGCAGTCGAGTGTTTACAAAATCGCTTGTCGGCGGCCCGCCTGAATCTGTGCTATATATTGTTTATTATTTACTTATTTGAGTTACTAAATGAATATATTTATTTATTTTACACATTATTATGTTATTTTTATTTCTTTAAAAGCATTTATTCATTTTCAGTTCTATTTTCTCTTTGTTTATCGTCACGATGGAACTATTTTTGGGCTAAGCATCTGATACTTAGCTGCACAACGTTTACAGAAATTAACTAGATTAGTAACGAAAGGCAATTACTGTTTAGAACAAAGACAGGACATTGACATTAAATTTAATTAATACATGTTCTAGTTGTTTGTAAGTCTGTCATTGTCTAAGTCATTGTCCTTAGTTGTCGGGTAAATCATATCGTTAGGGAGGCGTGTTTACTGCTGCCCTACATATCAGAGGGCAAACAACAGCTGTGCACATACACCTGTGGGCCAAATACCGTGTGCTACGTACGAAACGTGTATCCACCCGAGTGTACCAAACAAGGTGACCTGTGTCAAAGGAGCTTCGTTCCCACATTAAGCTGAGTACAACTATATTTTTGGCATGCATTGTGATTAATAGTGCATCTCTTTTTTTCAGCTTGTGATACATGATTATATTATTGGTGCTCTGAGTTTCCAACATAAAAATTTTGTTTTTCAAATAAACTTAACAGCATTTAATATTCCTTAACAAGGAACAAATAGATAACATCAGAGATAAATAGTTTAAGTAAACAAAGTAATCTAGATCAACGCTAGCTAAATTACTAAACAGCATGGCTACTTTATCAGATTTTATAAAAACAGGTAAAGAGTTACAATATACAGGAAAAGACTTAGAAGAATATGCTGATAAGAAGTTTAAAGAAGCAAAAGATGCTGAAACTGCTGAACGCATACGGAAAGAGAACGCTGAAAGAGACGAACGTGCTCGTGAAAGACAACACCAAATACAATTAGCGGAGGTAAATAAACAAAAAGAAATAGAAGTTAAACAACAACAGTTAGAACACGATAAGACATTTAAGCAACAACAGTTAGAACATGAGAAGGAGGTAAAACAAAAAGAACTAGACCTAAAGCAAAAGCAATTAGATCAAGATAAAGAGATTAAACAAAAGGAATTAGATCTAAAGCAAAAAGAGATAGATGAAATGGCACGAGTTAAAGAAAAACAAATCCAAGTAGAATCAGAGACACAGTTAAAGATGAAAGGCTTGGAAGTAGACTCACACGCAGAGATCTCTGCCACTAAACTAAGAAATCAACAAGAGGAAAATAAGTTCAACAAATACAAAAATATTATCAAACCATATTGTAAAGATGACTCCATATCAGCCTGGACAGAGAACGTAGAGTATCAATTTAAATATCACCAAGTTCCAATGGAGATGTGGGCCATGCTGTATATGAAGAATCTGAGTGGTGAGCCGCTTAAAGTAATAGAATCTATACCAACTGAGCTCAGATCTAACTATCAATACATCCATGATAGGATTATGCAGCACTTTTTACTTGATGCCCCTGGGTATCAGGTTCAGTTCTAAAACCTAAAACCTAAACCTAGTGAAACCTTTATTGATTATGTTTCAAATGTACAGAGTGTACTAGACAGGTGGCTGAAAGCAGCTAACATAGGAAAAGACTTTGATAGATTAAAAAACTTAATTGCTATGGACAAGGTTATATCTACCATACCTTCTCCTTTTGCCAAATTTTTGCAGCAGGCAGACATTGAGAACATCCAGCAATTCGAGAAAAAAGGCTCAGCATATTTTTCTTCCAACAGAAATATTTTTAAAACTTCAAATGACTCTGAGATAGTTTCCTTTGTGAAAGACCAACCAAAAAACTACCAGGGTAATAGAAAACCTTTTCAGAGGTACGATAAGAAAGACAGGAAAGTGTCCAAATGCATGTATTGTCAACTTATGCACGACTCTTATTCCATGTGCGACAAATCTCCAAATTATCCAGCGCATCTTGAAAATGTAATCAAGAAGCAGCAAAGTAAAAGAGCTGCATACAAGCGTGCAATCAAATGTTTTTTTTGTTCCTGTTATGGCCATTATTCTAATAAGTGCCTTGGGCGCCAACGGTTGAAAGCTAACAATGCTATGTTGATTGACACCTCTTCAGATAGTGAGAGTGAGTATGATTGTGCAGTTAAAAATGAAGGCGAGGTTGAGGGTGACTTACCTTTCAGCCAAGCTGAAGATGTGTGTGGGGCAAACGATATGTTAAGCTTTGACAGCTGTGAACGATGTCACCAATTCCATGCAGACGGAAGACTAGAATGCTCATCTGAGAGTGTGAATGCAGCTTTAGCCTCCAGAGGCAATTTGGTGTTCCACAATGCAATGGTCAATGATGTACCATGTCAATGTTTGCTGGACAGCGGCAGCACCCTTATCGGTCTTCGGAAAGAACTAGTGAGTCCGGGTGATTACACAGGTGACACTGTCAAATGCCGAACCTTTTCGGGTAACATTGAGACTTACCCTTTGGCAAAAGCCCGTATTGATTCTCCTTTTCTTTCTGGTACCTTTACTTGTGCAATACTTAACAACCCTTGTACTGATTTAATTTTGGGGTGTTTACCTCAACTGAAACAATGTACTACTGATGAAATAGTTGCATGGTAGAAATTAAACGCAGCTAATGCAACAACAAGAGCAGACAGTGTAAAACATCAAGACACACTACAAGACGAGAGACTACTGTTGCTTTCTCCAACTGGCACAGATGACACCAGCAGACAGAAATTTATAGAACAGCAGAAAGCTGATACTAGTGTGTCTCCATACTTAAAATTATTAAAAAATAAAGCCAAAGTGACCAAAAATGCATCATGGGTTGTTAGATTGAATAATGGCATTTTAACAAGATATTATACTACTGGTAACCATGAGATTCAGCAAACGGTGTTACCTGAACAACACCGTCGAACTGTGCTAAAGATTGCACATGAGTCACCGTTTGCTGGTCATCTTGCATATGATAAAACCAGGGCCAGAATTCAGGCTAATTTCTATTGGCCAGGTTTTTGCAACGACATAAAATTATTTTGTCGTTCTTGTAATGTCTGTCAACAATTAGTACGCATGGGTAAACATCCTACAGCTGAAGTACAACCTTCTACACTGGCTTCTAGGCCATTTGAGAGTGTGGCGGTAGATATTGTTGGACCCCTGAACCAGGTGTCCAGCAAAGGAAATCGCTTCATATTGACAATGGTCGACCTATGTACAAGGTGGGTTGAGGCAGTAGCTTTGAAATACATCACCTCCAAAGACGTTGCCAATGTATTTCTACATCTGTTCTCACGATTCGGATTCCCACGAACCATTTTATCCGATCGTGGAACTCAGTTCATATCGGCTGCAACGCAAGCCCTTACAAAAATGTTAGGTATTAAACAACATTTTACGACAGCATACCATCCAGCCAGCAACGGAATTGTAGAGAAAATTAACGGTGATCTAAAGCATATGCTGGCTAAGGTGACAGCAGAAAACCCAGCTGATTGGGATACACTGTTACCAACAGTGCTGTTCGCCTATCGGGAGATTCCCCATTCAAGCACGGGTTTCTCACCGTTTGAATTAGTCTACGGGGCTAACCCACGGGGACCCCTAACCATTTACCATCAGGTAATAACTAATTCCATAGAAATTCCTACCCCTAAAACACCTTACGAAATGGTGACAGAAACACGAGACAAGATCATGAAATCGTGTGTTATAGCGAAGGCAGCTTTGGAGAGGAAAGGTCAAATCTACCGCCAATATGCCAACAAAGGGGCAAGAACAATTGAACTTGAACCAGATCAAGACATACTCTTGCTACTTCCAGACAAAAGAAATTTATTATTGACTTCATGGCAAGGGCCATTCAAGGTGGTACGTAGGATTTCAGATGTTGACTATGAAATATCGATAAACGGACACTTAAAGATATTCCATGTCAACATGTTGAAACCTTACTTTTCAAGACAAGAGACAGAAGTAGTGACAGACGAACAGAGTGCACCAACACCGAGTGATCAGACGACAGACATACACAACGCAACTACACTAGTTATCGAGACTGGCAGTTCCGACAATGGCAATACACCTAGTGAGTTAACAGAATACGCACTTAGTACCACCAGCGTACTGAATCAGGTAGACGACGACGGAATGGAACTACCCGTTCCCGTTGTAGACAAAACTGCGACATTAGACAGTATACATATAGATCAGGGACTAACAGACATTCAACGACGACAATTAGTAGAACTAGTTACTGAGTACAAAGACCTTTTCTCTGACATACCAGGGAGAACGGACAGAATCGAACACTCCATTATTCTTTCGGACTCTAAGCCTATCAAATGCAGGCCGTACTCTATCCCACTTAGCTATAGGGAAAATCTAAATAAGGAAATTCTTAATTTAGAAGCTAGCGGGATTATCCAAAAATCAACATCAGAGTACTCTTTTCCTATCGTCCTAGTTAAGAAGAAGGATTCCACAATTCGTCTGTGCGTGGACTATCGGAAACTCAATAACATCACTAAGATCGACGCAGAACCTATTCCGTCCTGCGAAGATCTTATCTTGGACATGTCTACTTCTAAAATCTTTTCTAAACTAGATCTTACTAAGGGATATTGGCAGGTCCCTATGCAGGTTCAATCTATGCATCTCACTGCGTTTTCAACTCCTTTAGGACTATACGAGTGGCGCTTTCTTCCTTTCGGACTTCGAAATGCTCCTGCCACTTTTGTACGCTTAATTAGAGATCTATTACATGGAGTGACGAATACTGTGACCTATATAGATGATATATGTGTCCATACTGAAGACTGGACAACACACTTACTGAAACTCAGACATGTCTTTGATAGGTTGCGACTCTTCGGTCTCACTGTCAAACCGAGCAAAGTCGAATTGGGCCTAAAAGAAATTGAACTTTTGGGTCATATCATCTCTCAAGGTAAATTGAAGACTGACAACAGGATAATTACAAAAATCATGAATCTGACCATTCCTACCACTAAAAAACAGGTCAGAAGCCTTCTGGGACTAGTAAATTACTATAGTAAATTTATTCCAAATCTAGCAGAAATTACAAGTGTTTTTTCCAATGTTTTAAAATCATCTGTAAAATTGGATGTGAAAGATGCATTATTATTTCTGCATTGTCAAAATTGAAATTTCTTTTTAGTAATGTTCCAATCCTTCGCTTGCCTAACCCGAGGCTCGTTTATTATCTTAGGACAGATGCCAGCAGGATCTCCATCGCTGCAGTCCTAGGCCAATTCTATGAGGGCATTTTTCATCCGATTTGCTACGTGAGCCGTAAGATCACACCTGCCGAGTCCAGATATTCGATATCAGAGCTGGAGGCCCTGGGCGTCATCTACGCAGTGAGAAAGCTCCATCGATTTCTAGCGGGGGTGCACTTCGTAATCCAGACCGACAACTCCCCCATCACTGTCATCCAGAGTGGTGTGCATCGAAATGACCGGATATACAGGTGGTCTCTCATACTCCAGAATTATACCTTTAGTATAGAACATATCAAGGGTAAGGATAATATTCTGGCTGATACCCTTAGCAGACCATCTGGGGTAGAAATACCTGAAATCCAACAGTTAAATGTAGAGTGATAGTTAGTACATGAATATCTGATAATATAAGATGTAAAATAGCTTGCATACACATCCACATTATTTGCGTAATCATGTACCAAAAGACTGAACTATCATGTGTCCGTAGACATCAGCTTAAGAACTGTGCTGCTATACTTAGATACCACCGTGTGAACGAGGACAGCTCATTTCCAACTAAGCTCCATTCCGGTGTATCATGTGTGTGAAACGCAGAAAACAGTGTCAGAACAGTGCTTAATTTCAGACACAAAAAGGCTGACCTACGACACCAGTTAACTCTACACGTGCACTACCGAGAGAACATTAAGATGACTATGTGATGTATTTCAGATACCCAGGCAAAGTGTGTAGATATATTATGCCTATACAACAAATGTACAAACATTAAGGCAACTACTAACCTGTGGAAAGTGAAGACCATGTATATAAACTTATTGTGATATGTAAAATACTATTTTAAGATAGTGATCAAGTAGATGTAGGTTAAGGGAAATATAATAGTTCTCATTTAGTTTAATAGAATAGTTAATACAGTATTTAAGATTTACTTAGCTTAAATATTAGAATATTAGTTTAGACATAGAAATAGTAAAAAATTAAATTTATGTTAGAAATAGTACCATTTAGAGTGTTACACTTCATTTAGCTATAGCTTAGTTTAGTTTACCCAATCTTAATAAAACCATACCATCCAACAAACATAACCATTTATTAGTATCATCCAGTCACACCATAATAGAATAAAAAAAAACATTATATAAGTGAACATACATCATTTACAACATTTAGATTAACAACATCACTCATATAATTTCCTTCTGCTATTAAAAACATTATTTAGCTTAGTATTGAGAAAAATAGATAATTTCTATTCATATCATCCATTTAATTAAGGTACATAACTCACATCACATTTATGACATTTAGTTAGTTAGATTACATCCCTTAGATTAGATAAAGATAAGAATTAATATAACCATATCATATAACTAACATAACAAATTTAACAAATTAGGTAACACATAGTTATAGAATTAATATTAGTATGTTAGAATATAGAGTTTTATTTTAGTGTAATAGAGTATGATGAGATCAAGGGAACAAACCATCAACCCTTGCTCATCCATGTAAATATATTGTATATACATGACTCGTGCAACAACTGTCGCACAGTCATTTGGCTCACTTATCTCAAACTGAGCCAAACCTGTACAGTGTCACTCCAAGGTTTTTAAATAATCAGAAGAATGGGTGTGGAAGGATAAATGATGTGTGACAGAATTAAGGGTGAAAGGAGTGTGACAGAAGTGTGAAAATAAGATCGAATGGAAAATAGGCGGGAGAGAGTGAGATCATTCAGCAAAGTCTTCTGCTGCCGGGCTCGACGTTTAATGTGTGTTTGTGTTATTGTTGGTTTTCGTTAGTCAAAATGTGTTAGTATGAATGTGTTGTCTGCAATATAGTTTAGAACCTAGATTACAGTATTTTGGGTTTCATAACAAGGGAATGTAGTCACGAATTAGTGTTATACACCTGTTTGTGGCCACATTTAACCAAATTATGACACGTAAAAAACTGATATACATACACATGAGAATTAGAAACATAGAGTAGAAGTTAGATTAATAGATTAATTAAATCCAAACACACAAACAACCAGGAAAACAAACATATAAATTACATACACTTTTTGTAAATCAAAGGGAGATAACTTTGGGTCAGGGGACATAATAGACAACGAAAAACTAGCTTAACAGTGAAATGGAACTTTACACGCGGAAGCTATGTAGGTAAAGCCTATCGCACACACTCTTGTATAATGGTTGTTAGATATTATATGGGGGACATGAAGCAATTCATGTGTTGACCCTAAGAAAGTCAACTTTGTATGGGTAGTAAGTTAATTTACTATGTGAGGGCAGGTCTTATAAGACAACGGTCCGGTTCAGACATACCTCTAAGAAGTATAATATAGCATGTGAGAAAGGGCTCACGCCAACCAGTCAAGTTTGTGGCGATTGCCAGTAGCCAAGTAAAGTTTCGCTACATTGTAATAATAGTCAGTAGAAGTCTATTAGAATGCCCAAAGCCAGGTTACCTAGAGTCTTTGACAAAAAAGAGACACTAATTTTTTGAAAAACCTCTTGCGTCACAACCAATGAGTGAAAGTTGATGACACAACACAGGAGGGGCGGGTGTGTGTCAAAGACTCGAACACATCCCCTCCGCTAGGAAGAGCAGTCATCCTTGAAGAGGCCAGGAGGGGATAAGGGTGCCCCAGGGAAGAGCCGTGAAGATGAGGTAATGAGAGATGGTTAACCATTCCCTCATGAGACACGCAGGCGGTGTTCAGAGAGTTAACACTCTAATCAATATAACATCACGCCTCGTGGTACTCACAGAGAAGTTGAGTAGACACTCAATGTGATTCAACAGGCCACGTCTGCCAGCAACGTGCAATGTGAGGCAGCACGCCCCAGGGTGAAGGTCAATCCACGTGGTGTGTGACCGCGGAGGAAAAGATCGTCAGACGGGAGACGGGACTTCGAAGTGTTCACTTCGTTAGGATAGCGATAGGGTTTTTCTTGTGTTCATTTGTGTAGAATGTTAGCTTAGGGGTTAGCAGCTCGTGATAGAGAATACTGGGGCTTTAGGTTGTGTGTTTTTCAATAGCGACTGTTCCATGTAGCGAGCCAACGGCAATAAAATGTACCATGTATTTTCCTCGCACACGACTTGCAAGTTGTCTTGTATTGGTGTGCCAGAAGTACCCGATGATGCCTGTCAGTTGAGTTGTTGACATCCTCTTTGTTTATCATATTTTCCACTGCTTGTTTAATCATTTTGATTTCTCTATCAGTCTGTTGCTTCAATTTTTTAAGGTCATGGCCTAGTGGTTGCGTCCTTTTTTCTACCTCTGTGTTTGATAGTTCGATGTCGCGTAGTTTTACTTTCATCTGTTCTGTGGCCGTGTGGTTTTCATTCGTCTGGTTACTAAATTCTCGTCTGGTTACCTCCATCTTTTTGGCTAATTCTTTTATCTTTTCATTGGCTGTTTGGTTCTCTTTTAACTGGTTTTTCAGCTGTGTTTTGGCTGCCTCCAGCTCTTGGGTTATTTTTCGCGTGTGTGTTACTGCGTCTTCAAGTTGTTTTTTCATGGTTAGCATGCTTTTTTCAGCTTCTTCCATTCGTCTTATAACTTCTTTAGTTCGTTGTTTTCTGTCTCTTCCTTGTCTTGTGTACTGTCTCTTCCTACGTCCTTGTCTGCTATCTTGTTCTTCATATTATTCATTTCGGATTGCAATATTCTTATTTCTGATCTTGTATCTGGTTCTTTGCGTGCGTTTTCTTGTCTCCACCTTGCGACCCTCATCGGGGTTTGTGTAAGGACTGACTCTCTCCATGCCGTCTCTGTTAGTTTATATTTAGGGGAGCCCTTATATCTCGCGCTGTGGTTACCCTTGCAGTTAGCACACTGTCTGGCCGGGTTTACTTCTTTGTAGTGTTTATCCCTTTTCGCTTTTGTACAGTCACTATACCAGTGGCTTTTGCTGCAGTACCGGCATTTTGGGTTCTTTTCCTTGCAAAATTTAAGGGTATGTCCATGCTTTTGGCACTTGCTACATTGTGTGACAGGTGGTACATACATTTCGAAGCGCTTAGGCCTTCCTACGTATGACTTTGGTTTTCTTAACTCCGAGCTTACACGTTTATCCTTCCATACGGATCAGGATCCAATTAAGTCTCTTTAGCAAATTCGGGCATCGTTTGTATATGGTGTATGGTACACAGTTGGCGACAGATGCTGACTTGTCGCGTGCTATTATTAAAGGTAATTGTGACTGGTACACATGTGGTGTAACTAGCACGCTGACCAACTTACTTGTGATGATGTTTTAAAGTTCGATTTCTTGTTGGGCACACCCCGTATGTGATGTGCGGAATCATGACCAGGTTAACTCCTAGTACGCTTCTTCGTAGATGTGACATTCCAATACCCAACTCCGGTTTCTGAGGTTGGGGAGGAAAAGGAGTGCACTACAACAATCCTGGTGAAGATATTACAGTAAGAAGAAGAAGAAGAAAATAAATGCAAACTTTTCTTTTTTTTCAGAGTCCAGACTATCTGAGCAACAAAGCATCGAACTTAAGAGTTAAAAAGTCTTCCAGGGGATTTGCAATAAACCAGTAACGAGACTAGGTTGAAATCAAAGCCATTCTTGAGATTTCGTCGCAGACATGTTTTATCCTGTCTTGGTCAGACATTCTCTAAATACAACCCTATAATTTCTAGTAAGATTTCGTTACAGATGTGTTTGTATTGTTTTGTAAAGGTTCAATTTCATTTAACATAGGAGAACTCCATATGTGTTCTAGTTCCTCTCATAGATCACACAGTGCAGGAATTCCTAACACCGGCGAGGGTCGACAAGTGTGTATGTCAGAATCACTCCTGATACACACGTTCTTATTGTGTCTGATTTTTCTTATTTGAAAATTTTGCCAGGGAAGTTGCCTACTCAACCTACTATTTTCTATTTCCTACTGCCGAAGGATATAGTACATACAGGTCTTTATTGTTTTCGCCCTAATCACAGAACGTCAGACGTTCGATCCACTACTCTAGGAACAGAGAGGGATATACTGATGATATACTGTCCTTGAGACGCTTCGCCATGTAACAGGTCGTTTGCAGAACTTCGCTCTCAACACGATCCGTTGTAAAGATTCTTGATCATTTGTTATCTCCCCTGCTTCATGCATTTTTACACCTGTGTCATCTTAGTAAGCATATAGAAGATATAAATTGAATCAGCATTGGAGGACGAAACAACAATAACATTAGATATGCAGCTGATACAGTATTGATTGCAGACAATGCGCAGGATCTGCAACAATTAGTAGATGTGGTTGTTGTACACAGTGAGCAACTGGGGTTAGAATTAAATTGTAAAAAGACACAGGTTATGGTCGTCACTAGTAAGAACGAAGTACCACAATGTAATATACAAGTAAATGGGAATATTCTTCAACAAGTGAATCGGTACAATTATCTCGGAACAGTCATGACATCTGATAGGAGATTGCCTTGAAGAGATTAGAAAAAGAATCGCCATGGCGAAAGTAGCCTTTAGCAAGATGAAAAGACATTCTGACCAATAAAAAGATGTCAATTGAAACGAGAAAAGAGTGTTGATGGGATATATAGCGCCTGTTCTTTTGTATGGATGTGAAACTTGGACAATGAGCAGTCAAGTTGAAAAACATCTGATGGCTGCAGAAATGTGATTTCTGAGGAAAATGCAAAGAATACTATGGACAGAGAGAAAAACCAATGACCAAGTACTACAGGAGACAAATGAAAATCGTAAATTGATTAGAGAAATTAGACGTAGACAGTCAACAATTTTTTGGACATGTTATGAGAAGAAATGGATTGGAGAACTTAGTGACAACTGGCAAGATCGAAGGGAACAGACCAAGAGGAAGACCGAGAGGAAAATACCGGGATGGCTTGGTCACATGGCATGGACGAGACAGGAACACTGAGCTGATCCACGACTCTAGTGATCGAGTGAAATGGCGAGTCATGACCGCCCACGCTTTCCGGCATGGCACATGATGGATGGATTGTCATCTTAGTGCTTGTCGACCCCTGTCACTTCTTCCATGAACCACCTCTTCCATCGTTGTTCTTTCCAAGCCAATGTGAAGTTTTCTATGGCCAAAGTATATCAGTTTCCGAAACATGACGATGCTTAATGGTCACTTTCATTCTCTGTTCACAGCCCGTAGAATGTCAATAGTTTTCCAGTTTTTGGTACACTGGATTTTAAGAATGTTCTATAAGATTTAATTTCATAAGGCCACATTTTCTTGTTTAGCCATGACTCAAGTCCGTACGTTACAACAGGAAAGATGCAAGGTCTCCGAAATTTTACTTGAAACGTGTTGTTGTAAATACCAACAGTGTGGTATACTTCAGACATAGCTGGACGCTGTGCCTCTAATCCATTCCACCCCCCCCCCCCTTGAAATACAGGTGTGTGTGTGTTTGTGTGTGTGTGAGTGAGTGAGTTTGTGAGTGAGTGAGTGAGCTAGCGAGTGAGTGAATGAATGAGTGAGTGTGAGATATATGCTAGGAATACAAGATAAGGAAAATCCTGGAATTTAACCCGGGAACTCTGTTGAAGTTCATCATCATGTGCCATGCTGATAAGCAGGGTCGGTCATGTTTCGCCATCTCACACAATCACCAGAGTCGTGGAGCAGCTCCGTGTTCCTGTCTCGACCATACCACGTGGCCAAACCATCCAGTTATTTACTTCTCTGCCTTCCCCTGGTTCTTTTTCCCTCGATCTTTCCAGTTGTCACTAAGTTCTCCAATTTATTTCTTTTCAAACGGGACATAGGCCTGTTTAAGTTAGCTCTACCCATGATGTGGAGTGAACTGTAGTATGTCCGTTAGCTTACAATGAATGAAAGGAACAAAACGAAGAGTCAGCTTGACATGCACATAATCAACATAATGAAGGGTGTTGGGATAGTTTGGAATGAACAGTAATGGAAGGTGTGGTTTCCGGATGACAAGGCGGAGTCTGTCCAGAAATGAATGCCTTCATTCACGATCAGTTATTTTGAAAACTGTCTGTTGCATCGTTATGAAATTTTTCCTGCCGTCTTATATTTACCCCCACCCAAGGAATATGCCTTTGATAGCTCCAAAAGCAACTTAAATCATGGAAAGCGGCGACATTTCTTTGATGTTTTGGTAAAAAACTAGTGATTTCTCGCTAACATACTTGTTTTACAGTAATGCCCCGTTCCACTACGCGAGGCTCTTGTCATAAGGCCAATCCCATGTCCCACGAGGAAAATTAACTATTTAACGCTAATGTTTCCGCGTGAAGACGTAATACATTTAATAATGTGCACTTCATCTCTGACCAGTAAATTATATACCGCATATAAACAAACTTTGAAATCTACCGTACAATCTCCAGAATAACAATTGTTTTGGTGGGTGGACATAATGATAAGGTTAAATGCTAAATCTCATCATTTTCCCTCAGTTAGTTACTGAGATATGAAATTTTATATTGGGGCAGACAAAAGTAAACAGACTATAGCAAGGAGATTAACACAGAACATTACAGATACACTGGGCCTGAAGGTGCAAGAAGCAGGGGTCGACAATAAGATGAACACAGAACACTACAGATAAACTAGGCATGAAGATGCAAAAGGCAGGGGTGGACGACCAGCAAGAAGATAAACACAGAACATTACAGATACACTGGCCGTGTGAAGGTGCAAGAGGCAGACAAACTGGCAAGAGACCGAGCAACTGTTTGGCGGGCTGTGCTGAGAGCGACATCTTGTAGGGCCTGCTACGTGATGCTGCTGAGATGACAAACCACCCCCCCCCCCCCCCGTCCCCACTTTCCAGGAAACAAAAATATAACAATATTTAATACTTATCCGAAACTCATCATTCGTCAATTTCGTGACATTAATGTTTAAATACAATTACGTTGAATAGTGAGACAATGGAGGTAAAAAAGTCGCTTCGATAAGGTCGACTTCATTGCACCGGGCTTTTATCCCATATGACCTAGTCTCTTTCCACAGCGCGGAAAGCGTCGCACAGAGCACGAACTCCGTAGCTCCAGCGATGACCCCCAGGAGTCTCCGGGAAAATGCAACCGTGAACCGAAGGACGCAGCCCGGAATTGAACCCACAACCTTCGAAGCCCGAGTCAGACGGCTTGACCACTTCGCCACGGAGACTCCCGCAATGGGAGTGAAAGGCACCCCTATAGACAGATAAGACGATTCTCAAGAGAAAAGTCACTGTCTCTCAGAAACTAACAGAATTTACTAGCTATAAACTGAAAGTTGGAGGCCCCACGATTAATGATATTGTTGAAATAAATGAGCATACAGGTGCAAGAGTTCTGTCATATACACTCGAAATCCACGGATAAATGGTTATGATAGGCCTGAACAGAACTGGCAGAAGATCTCGGAGTTGGTGGATTTTCAGACATGCAGTGACAATACTTCACAAAATGGGGAGAGAAAAAAAAAACAACAACTGGCAACCAGCAGCACACCTCTAAAAAGTAATTAAATGATATCCATCGAATGTGAGTCGTGCTCTGTGACGAATCCGTTCAAGTGATTGTAACAAGCCATGGGGAGGGTCCCATAATGTCCCGTCACAATATTTCAAACTTATTCTTGTGCCCTGGCTGGGTATAGGTATTTGTTGCCAACCCTCATCCATTCCCCGGACTTACTGTCACACTCTCTTTCGACCTCAGGGTTATTTCCTGCAGTGTATTTCTGGCTGACACACACGTAACATGACGATCGTCTCAGTCACTATAATTTGAATTTAATACCGTAATAAAGATAACACAGAAGAACACCAAGACAGATAAACCTATACAAGTCCAGAAAACAAAACTGATGAGATAACTCTAGTCCAGAAATGAATCCAGAAAACTCTGAACAACATATAGCACAGATCTTGAAATTGTCCAGTCATTTCACAACTGCCTCACCGGGCCAAGGCTCCAGTCTCTCTATCCAGCGTCGGTTGTTCGAACAACAGCTTCCAAGTTTCCTAGGTCACCAAGATATAGTCAGTAATCTGGTCTGGGAAAGTGCCATGGAATCACTGAGCACAATTGAGGTTGGGAACCAAAGTCATGATACCAGATTGGGTATAGGGAATGAATCAGAGTCTTTCGCTGTCCCGAACAAGGATGGGAATTGGCGTAGGTCCAAACCGCCTCATGAGCAAACGCTTGACCTTAAGTCAATATGAAGACTTGGGTTGGCTGCTGTGTCACTCATTACATTTTTGTAACGCCTCTCCATTTTATGTTAGAAAAAACACATTATACCTGGTATGTCCACTGACTTGCCCTGGCTTCATCATGTGCTTATAAGTTTGGGCATAGAAGCCCTGTCGAGTCTTTCAACACACTTTATGGTAAACACTCGACCTTAAGTCGATGCGAAGACTTCAAAAGAAGGACCCTGTAGATGAGAAAGACTAATGAGGGACCAAGCTGACTCATGCACCACAATCCTGAGGTCCAATTGGGCCTCAGTCATGACATTAGTTATGCATTTCGGCTTACCAAGACCAGTATATAAGTGGCTTGCTTGAATGAGTCTGACATGTCAGGTAGCCCCTGGATTGGCTACGTCCTGGCTTGAGCAGACCTCCAACTTGTAGACGTCCTGTCGGCTACCCTATGTACCCTGTTGCATACACGACTCACTCTCCACACTCATACCCTGCCTTTATTATTATTGGGCACATTCGTTTCCCAGTCTCTCTCCCCCTTGCAAACCATGCCCTTCTCACGCCAAAGATCTTGTGGTGTGGTGTGCCTAGCAATCTGTGTGTTTCTCCCCCTTAACTAATACTATAGTAGTGTGGTTGTATGGCACGCAGTGTAGTTCCCCATTCCCAGCAAGAATAGGAAAGAAGATACTACCCCTTCCGGCCGCTGCTCTTGTCTGAGCTGTCGCCGCAATGTACCGGCAGTGCCTCACCTAACACGTAGATTCAGAGGAATGCATGTTCTCTCAATGAGATAAAGAAGTTTATTTATATTCCCCACATCATCCTATCGACTAAAAGACGAAAGAGATAGCACCATGGATAGCCTCTTCCGGCTAAAGAAGATAGATCATAGATTGGTGGACCCCATCCCCAAGGAGCCCTTCCCTCCTTCCGGCACACCGTAGCTATCAAATGTGTTTATATTTAAATGAGAGAAGCTACTAAGTAGAGGTAAGCCGTAGGAAGAAAGATAGCACTCGTCTATCGGCTGCCAAGAACAAGCGATATCATTTGGGAAATATTTATTGGTCAGATTTGTTCCCTGGCGATGTCAAGAACAGAACGCCTAACTAGATTGGCCAACGGTCAACCCACTCACAATATGGGCATGACCGGCTTTTCGCCAGTTCGTTTCACCAGTTGAGACAACAGAGATTTATAGGCCAATTTTTGGCTGGACTAAAGAAAACCCAAGTTTACCTTTTCATTCCTCCAGTAGGAGACGGCACTTGACTTGTAAAATCCTTTAAAACTTCAATACATTGTGCCGACAACCGATAAGGTTTTCAATGGACATTCATCGCCTAAGAAATTACACTAGTACATATTTGGTGCAAGGCGCGCCATCGGGTTTTCCCCAAGACACGCCAGACTTCCAATCATTCTCTTAAGAAGATCGGGTTGGAGAGGTAACCCAGAGAACTATCCTTCAGGGGAATTGATCGGACAAGAGAACTGAGAGTTCCCGAAAGCCATTTCCCCCTGTTTTCCCAAAATCAACGAATGCATAAGGACATGGGCCACTGGCGTTTCGCTACATAGAAAGTCGAACCCTACGAACTTTCTACTGCCAGTGGTTCTGTTCGAATGACCCCACCCTCACATTCAACCATAGGATGCCGTGATAGGAAATCCGCTCCCACATTCTCTCTTCCGGGGATGTATTTGACCGTGAACTGATACGGTTGTAGGAGCAATGACCATCTCATTAACCTCGCGTTCAGTTTCTTAGAAGTTGCTAAAAAGGTCAGAGGTTGATGGTCGGACTGCACTTTGAACGGTACTCCATACAGATAAGGTTGAAATTTCTGTACCGCCCACACTAGAGCCAGACATTCCCGTTCGACTGTGGAGTAATTCCGTTCGGTGGATAACAGTTTTCTACTTGCATACGCCACCGGACATAGCACCGAAGCATCATCTCGCCCTTCCTGCAACAAAGTTGCCCCAATCCCTATGTTACTCGCGTCGGTTCTTAGAACAAACGTTTTCTCCAAATTTGGGAGTTGCAGGACTGGCCTATCCACCAAAGCCTGTTTCAGCTTCCCATAAGCTTCTTCACAGCTCGGAGTCCAGATTATAAGATCTGGCGATCCTTTCTTCAGGGTCTCGGTTAACGGCGCCGCAATTTCGTTGAACTTCGGAATAAGTTTCTGGTAAAACCCACACAGAGACAAGAAAGACCTAACATCTTTTTTGGATTTAGGACGGGGTGCGAGACGGACCTTCTCAATATTCTTTTCTTCCGGTACCAGTCCCCCTGGGGTAATAGTATGTCCCAGAAATTCCAAGGATTGATAGCCAATCATGCATTTGGCTGGACGGGCGGTTAACCCTTCCTCTTTTAACCTTTTGAAGATCTGTCCCAAGGACTTCAGGTGATCACTCAGATTGTCAGACGCGATGAGAATATCATCCATAAACGAGACCACAGAGGGATCCTTTAAAGGCTCTAATAACATTCTCATCATGCGAGTGAACACACTGGGCGCATTGCTCAGCCCAAATGGCATCACCTTAAATTCGTAATGCCCGCTCGGAGTACTGAAGGCGAGCAAGGGGCGAACCTCGGGTTTCACAGGGATCTGATAATATCCCCTGCTTAGATCAATTTTCGAAAAGTACTTTGCCTTATTTAGTCTGGCAAACAGTTGATTTGTGTTCGGTAACGGTTCAACTTGGAATGTCGTACATCTGTTTAAATGCCTGTAATCAATACATAGGCGGTGCTCCCCACTGGGCTTCCTCAACAAGACAACCCCGACATTATAAGGAGAAGTCGAAGGAGTGATGATGTCATCGTCCAGAAGCTTCTGGATTTCAGCTTCCAGGGCCTTCTCTTTCGAAAAGGGCACTGGATATATTTTTTGGCCAACGGGGTCTTGGGTAGTCAGAGTCATATCAAACTCGACTAACCCTGTTCGCCCTGGCCGATCGGAAAGAATCTGCTGATGGGACTCCAACAAACGGATGACTCAGTCTGTTTCTTCAGCCGACAGATCAGGATTAATATGTACATCCCTATAGGTTTCCCCAGAGTGTAAAGGATACTCCCTATCCGCGTCTTCGTCCGATTCAGTTTCCATCGCGACCGCCATAGTCATAAGTGGGAGAGAAGTACCATCAGATCGTTCTTCATACTTTTTGAGGAGGTTAATGTGGAAGATTTTGGATTTCCCCCTGATCCGGATGGCATAGTTGGTTCGGGACACAACCCTTTCCACCGGGAAAGGCCCCTGCCAACCAATCTCGAGTTTATTGGAACCAACTGGAAGTAACAACAGAACCCGATCCCCCACTTTAAGAGACCTATCTTTTGTCCTTCTATTGTAGTAGGCCGCGTGTCTCTTTCTGGCTGCCCTTAGATTCTGAGCTGCCAAAGCCCAACCCGTCTGGAGCTTCTTCTTTAACTCTTCGACGTATTTATATGAGGATACAACTTCTTCGGAAGTGTCTTCCTCTGTCCAACATCTCAATAGGGCTTCTAAGGGACCCTTGATAGGCCTCCCGAATAGTAGAGTGGCTGGTGGAAACCCGGTCGACCCATGGGGAACCTCCCGATAGGCGAACAAGGCGGCTGAGATATACTCATCCCATCTGTCAGGTTTCTCTTGAGCCAGCTTCCGAAGCATGGTCATCAAGGTACCATTAAACCTCTCTACTTGCCCATTAGACTGAGGGTGGTACGGGCTTGTGTGAATGTGGTTGGTCTGGAAGATACGAAAGACTTCTTCCATCAGCTTACCACAGAACTGAGACCCATTGTCCGTTAGGATCTGGTTGGGAAATCCCAACCGAGTAAAGGTCTCCATCAGTGCATCAGCCACTCGCTTAGAGTCGATTGTGGCCAAAGGTATCGCCTCACCCCACATGGAACAGCAATCCACCATCGTGAGAATGTACTTATTCCTCTTCCTAGTCCGAGGAAGAGGACCAACAAGATCGATGGCAACTCTCTCGAAAGGAGAGTTCATAATTTGCATGTCACCCAAGACTACCGGAGCCGTCCAGTGTTTTGGTGCCACACGCTGGCACTCTGGGCACGACTTGACGTACCTACGCACGTCTCCAGTCATCCCTGGCCAGTAGTAATGGCAGGAAATGCGCTGGAGAGTTGCCCCGACACCCATATGTCCACTGAAAGAAATGGTGTGTCCCATATGAAGAAGCTGTTCCCGATAAACCTTAGGAACTACCAGCTGTCCATGCTGGCGTTCCTCCACTCCGGCTCTCCGGTACAGTAACCGATTCTTCATATAATATTGACCCCGTCTTGGTGGGTCAGAACTTTTTGGCAACTGGTTGAAGCAAGGTTGCAAAGTAGCATCCTGGCTTTGAGCAGCTCGTAACTCCCCAGGCAAGGGATTCACGATCAAGGCCGGCGTCTGCTCATCCTCCGATTGAGATCTGGTTTGCATCGCCCCTACGTACATGGGTTCTGTTGGGATCCCTAGAAAGACGTAGCGACAACCCAAGATCATTGGGAAGATAGGATCGAGCAGAACGGCTGCCTGTATAGTGCCGGTAACATATTTTGATTTGATGTCCACCTTCGCAATTGGAAGAGACATCGCTACCGCACTCTTTGTCGCCGTTTGAATCTCAATAGATTCCCCGGTTAGCTGCTCTGGGCTCACTAAGTGTGATGAAATTACAGCCTCAAACTGCAGACCTGTGTCATAGAGACACTCAACTGGTTGTCCGTTCACAAGTATCGTCTCTACTACTGGTGGTTTTTCTGAATCTTTGTTCCCAAGACCCCTCCCTTCTACCTCCTTGTGAGACCCTTCCCCGGTTTCTACAAGACAAGCAGCATAGTGAGAGTCTTTCTGTTTACGCCGGCAATCAGCCGTATTGTGTGTGGGAGATTTGCAATAGGCGCACCACTTTTCACTCCATTTTCTTTTAGGAGATCCAGGTGGACTCTTTCCAGAGGGTTTCTTAATTAGAACTTTATAGAAAGGATCCTCCTTTTTAGTGTGCGTTGGTTTAGGGTTCTTCTTCTTTCCAGACCAAGTGTCTGGTGATCGGGGATTGGGTTGTGACAGTTCCCCATTATCCCCATGAGCTAACACATACCTTTCCGCTAATGTATTTACCAAGTCTAACTTCTCTGCCCCATTTTCTAGCAAGAAGGTTTGCAATGGCCTTGGCATCATCCTTTTCATTTGGTCCACGACCACTAATTCTTCTAAACTTTCATAGTCGTTAGCAAATCCAGCTAATGACATCCACTTCAAAAGGTAAGACTTCAGTCGAACACTGTAGGCAGCGAACATCTCCCCTGGTTCTCTCTTCGACTTTCTGAACTGCTGTCGATAAGTATGAGCTGTCATCTGGAACCTTTTCAATAATGCTTTCTCCAGGGCTTCATAGTCATTCTCCATACCAGGTGGCAACCTTGAGTATACCTCGTACGCTGTCCCTTTCAGGCCCTGTGAGAGTTTCAAGTTCCATTTCCCACGTTCCAGTCCCATAGCCAAAGCCATCGACTGGAATCTTTGATGATACTGGTCGATCTTATCTTGGTGTTCATCGAACGGGAGCAAAGGGAACTTCATTGCCTGGTATGGACCGCCACCAGAAGTTGTTGAGTCCGGTAGAACGGTGCCTCCCACTGCACCCTCGCTTTCCTTGGCAGATTTAGCTCTAAGCTCCAACTCCCTCATGCGGAACTCATGGTCTCTAACGGCCTGCTCAGCTTCCATTTTCTTAGCTTCGCGCTCAGCTTCAATTTTCTTAGCTTCACGCTCGACCTCAAATTTCCTAGCTTCACGCTCTGCCTGTCTGAAGTCTCTTTCAACTTCCTGAATATATTTTTGTAACTCTACACCATCGTAGCCCATCTCTCGCCCTTTAGCCTGTACTTCTGCAACATTAAATTTCGCTGAGGCCATCTTAAACTCAGCGGGTAAATGTATACAATTCTATATCAAAATTTATCTCTCAAATAACAATTGGATATTTTATATGACCACAACACGTCACATGTCGGTCAGTCTGTGTCAGACAGAGTACAGACAATAGCCAGGCACGGTAGGCAGAACCTATTGATAGTAGACAAGGATATCTGTCCCCTATCACTATATCAGCCAGAACTCCACCAGGATTTCAAATATACCGGACGAGCCCCCAGAAATTGTAACAAGCCATGGGGAGGGTCCCATAATGTCCCGTCACAATATTTCAAACTTATTCTTGTGCCCTGGCTGGGTATAGGTATTTGTTGCCAACCCTCATCCATTCCCCGGACTTACTGTCACACTCTCTTTCGACCTCAGGGTTATTTCCTGCAGTGTATTTCTGGCTGACACACACGTAACATGACGATCGTCTCAGTCACTATAATTTGAATTTAATACCGTAATAAAGATAACACAGAAGAACACCAAGACAGATAAACCTATACAAGTCCAGAAAACAAAACTGATGAGATAACTCTAGTCCAGAAATGAATCCAGAAAACTCTGAACAACATATAGCACAGATCTTGAAATTGTCCAGTCATTTCACAACTGCCTCACCGGGCCAAGGCTCCAGTCTCTCTATCCAGCGTCGGTTGTTCGAACAACAGCTTCCAAGTTTCCTAGGTCACCAAGATATAGTCAGTAATCTGGTCTGGGAAAGTGCCATGGAATCACTGAGCACAATTGAGGTTGGGAACCAAAGTCATGATACCAGATTGGGTATAGGGAATGAATCAGAGTCTTTCGCTGTCCCGAACAAGGATGGGAATTGGCGTAGGTCCAAACCGCCTCATGAGCAAACGCTTGACCTTAAGTCAATATGAAGACTTGGGTTGGCTGCTGTGTCACTCATTACATTTTTGTAACGCCTCTCCATTTTATATTAGAAAAAACACATTATACCTGGTATGTCCACTGACTTGCCCTGGCTTCATCATGTGTTTATAAGTTTGGGCATAGAAGCCCTGTCGAGTCTTTCAACACACTTTATGGTAAACACTCGACCTTAAGTCGATGCGATGACTTCAAAAGAAGGACCCTGTAGATGAGAAAGACTAATGAGGGACCAAGCTGACTCATGCACCACAATCCTGAGGTCCAATTGGGCCTCAGTCATGACATTAGTTATGCATTTTGGCTTACCAAGACCAGTATATAAGTGGCTTGCTTGAATGAGTCTGACATGTCAGGTAGCCCCTGGATTGGCTACGTCCTGGCTTGAGCAGACCTCCAACTTGTAGACGTCCTGTCGGCTACCCTATGTACCCTGTTGCATACACGACTCACTCTCCACACTCATACCCTCTCTCTTCTTCAGCGTTCCGAGCCATTGAGGTTCTTTGCTGCAAATACAATCTGTCTCCATTCGTCTCTCTGGTGGACCTTCTCTTGCCAGTCGTTGATTCCAAGTGCTTGTAGGTCTGTATGTATATTATCTCTCCACCGCCTTCTTGGTCTACCTCGGGGTCTACGGTCATTTATTTCCTGAGTGTAAGCGAGTTTTGTTTCCCTATTATCTTCCATTCTTTCTATATGCCCCAGCCATTGTAGTCTATTAGCCTTCATGATACCAGTGATTAGCGGGGACTTAAACAAATCATAAATGTCTTTGTTACTTCTTCTTTTCCACTCTCCACTTTGTGTATCCCTAATGGGTCCAAAGATGCGTCTTAAAATTTTGTTCTCAAAGGTTTGTAACAAGGCTTCAGTCTCCTTTCGTTGTACTCCAGGTTTCAGAGCCATACAGCACAACTGGTCTGATCAGTGTTTTGTATATTGTGATTTTGGTGTTACGAGATAGCGCCTTTGATTTTAGTAGATGTTGTAGTGCATAGTATATCTTATTTCCAGAGTTGATTCTAGTTTGTATTTCTTCCCTTATGATGTTGGAGCAGTTGAAGATTGTACCCAGGTATTTGTATGTTTCCGTTCTTTTAATGGTCATATTATCTATTTGTATGTGGCCAGAGTTTTTAGCCATTCCGTCTCTTGAAATTACCATATATTCTGTCTTATCTTGGTTGATAACCAGCCCCATCTGTTGGGCTTTTTCCTTTAAGTGAGTCAATATTTCTAATGTCTTTTGTTCACTTTGCCCTATAATATCTATATCATCTGCATAACCAAGCAGCTTGGATGTTCCTCCAATATCACATTCCTCCTTTACCTTCCTTACAACTTTCTCTAGAGCCAGATTGAAGAGTAGCGGCGATAGTGCATCACCCTGTTTCAAGCCAGATGTTATTTGGAAGGGGTCTGATTTCCTGCCTTTATATGTTACTATATTATAAGTATCTTCCATGCATAGTTTGGTCATGTTAATTAACTTCCTTGGTATTCCAAATTCCTGCATAACATTCCATAGACTATTCCTATGGACACTATCATAAGCCTTTTTAAAATCCACAAAAATGTTATGGAGATCTCTTTTATATTCCCAATGTTTCTCGGCTATTTGTCGTAAGATAAATATCTGATCTATTGTTGATCTGTTTTGTCTAAAACCCGCCTGGTAGTCACCTAATATGTCTTCTGAATATGGTTTTAGTCTATTTAGTAATACTGCGGATAGTATCTTATAGCTTGTGGACAGTAGTGATATTCCTCTATAATTTCCACATTGGAACTTGTCTCCTTTCTTAAAGATAGGTATCAATAATGACTCTTTCCAGTCATGGGGTAATTCTTCTGTCCTCCAGATTTTTATTATTAGTTCGTATAGCTTTAGATGTAATGCATGGCCACCTGCCTTTATAAATTCAGCAGCAATTCCATCAGTCCCAGTTGCCTTATTGTTTTTAAGTCGTGTGATTACATATAGGATTTCATTCAAATGTAGGTTCTTCAATTTGTGGTTCGCATGTTAGAACCTCTTCCTGTGGGAAAATGTTACTTGGAGCTTCACAATTTAGTAATTCAATAAAATATTCTTTCCATGTGTTGCACATTTCCTCATTGGTATTTATCATATTCCCATTTTTGTCTTTTAGACCATATGTGTTTTGTTGGTGCCCTCGTTTCATTGACTTCAGTACTTTAAAAAATTTTCTGGATTCATTTTTCTGGTGATTAGTTTCCATATCTTTGATTATATTACTCATATATTCTCGCTTCTGCTGTCTGACTATTTTTGTAGCCTCTTTACATTCATTTCTATAATGCTCTTCCTTTTGGATGTTATTGATGTCATTTAACCATACATGTCTGGCATTCTTCTTCCTAGTGACTGCTTCTTCACATTTTTGATTGAACCATCTGTTCTTTCTATGCGTGGTTAACACACCGAGACATTCTTCTGCGGTAGATTGAATTGTATTCTTGATGTTCAACCAAGTTTGGTCAACGCTTTCCTCCAAAGGGTTTTGCAAAGTTTCAAGTTTACATTTTATTTCATCTGTAAATTTCTCTTTGACTGTAATGTCTTGTAGTTTTTCTCTGTTATATGTTGGGTGTAATCTTTGTAATTTAGTATAGAAAGCTCTCTTAAGTTTTATTTTAAATTTTGCTCCAACGAGGAAATGGTCACTGTGGCACTCAGCTCCTCTATAACTTCTGACTTGCTGTATGTTTGATGCATTTCTGTTGTTAATTAAAATGTGATCTATTTGATTATAGGTTCTCTTGTCACATGATTTCCAAGTTTGTTTGTGTATATCCTTTCTTTGTAGTCTGGTACTGCTAATCTGCAGTCCTTTGGCTTCTGCCAGGTTGATGACTCTCCATCCATTATCATTTGAAGTTGTATGTAGGCTTTCCATACCGGCCACTTTTTTATTAGTTTGCTCTCTACCTATTTTTGCATTGAAGTCTCCCAGCACAATCAGGATGTCCTGTTTGGGGGTTTCTTCTATGACATCTTCCAGATCATTATAAAAGTCTTCTTTAATATCATCTTCTTTCTCTTCAGTAGGTGCATGTACATTAATCATCGTTATATTTTTCCATTTACCTTTTATTCGTAATTTACTAATCCTGTCATTAAAAGCTTTAAAGTTTAAAACGTTCCCCCATAACTCTTTTTTGATGACAAATCCTGTTCCTAATTCATGTTTATTTTGGGTGTTTCCTCCATATATTATAATCATTCCATTTTGCTCTAAAGTACCCTCCCCTGGCCACCTTATTTCTTGAATTGCTGTGATATCCATTTGATATTCAACCAGCTCCCGGGTTAGTTCTTCGGCCGCTCCAGCTCGATATAGTGTCCGTACATTCCATGTTCCAAATCTCAAAAGTCCTTTAACGTTCCAAGGTCGTTGTCCAGATAAGTCAGTCCGATATCGAGGCTCATGTATTTGTTTCGTAACAAAGAAAGGTTTTTACAAAGGTGGGGATGTTAACCCCACGCTTCAACCCCCAACCTGGAGGACCAGGGTGTTTCTCTTTGTCTGTTCTCTACCCTTTGACCTGTCCGGCTTGGGAGGCCCTGCTGGTAGCTACGCTACCGCCGGCATAGCTCTCAGGGTCATTGAGAAACTCTAGCTCCCCCACCACGACAAGGTGGAAACACCATCGGGGGAGCACCCAGAGAACTATCCTTCAGGGGAATTGATCGGACAAGAGAACTGAGAGTTCCCGAAAGCCATTTCCCCCTGTTTTCCCAAAATCAACGAATGCATAAGGACATGGGCCAGTGGCGTTTCGCTACAGTGATCAAGGAGCTTGTCTTCTACTAAATCACAGATGTGTTCTATGAGAAGAATATAAAGAAGAAGAGCTTATAGAAACAATGGAAGAGAGGAAAATTGGACTGATGGGAATAGCGGACACCAGAACAAAGGGGAAAGGATGCAAGGAGCTCCACCGCAGTTACACGTTTGTTTACTCTGGAGTAGAACAGCACGGAAGGGCAAGACACGGTGTGGGAATAGTCATCGAACCACGGCTAGCAAGAGGAATACTAGAAATAAAATATATATCAGAAAGAATCATAACAGTGAGAATAAAAGAACAAGCAATTACAACATATGTACAGATATACGCACCATGTAATGCAAACAATAATGAGCAAGAATGCGAGGACATCTACGAAGACATACATGACGTACTAAATAAAATAGACAAACAGGACAACATCATAGTTATGGGAGACTTCAATGCAAGGACTAGGACACAACAGAGTGGGCATAGAAAATATATGGGAGCATTTGGAGATCAGCATAATGAAAGGAATGACAACGGAAGTAGACTGATATAGCTTTGCAGCCAACGCGACCTCTATATAACAAACACATTCTATAAACATAAAGATTCACAAGTATACACTTGGTATATATGGAACGATCTAGATACTAAAAGCCAAATTGATTTTATATTAACAAGAAATACCACATTGGCACCTTGCCGTCTTGACAGACGATAGTTTGTGCTTCAAAAAGGCATAATAACTTTTACCTATGGCGGTAGCGAATGTGACTGATAAGGCCAATTCGTGCTGTAAATGTCCGTTCACAGTGGGTACATGTGAACACGTGGTCATTTCCACCATCATGCACCATCTTACGTCTCACACGCTCGGTGTGTGACTTATCTGCAATAATTTTCTCCTTTGTCTTTATTCCATTTCTGATGTTTGCCCTCCATGGAACACGTTCAGCGGCGACTTGCTCCCAATGTGCATTATCAATGCCTGTATCAATCATGTCCCGCTTACATACATCTTTGTATCGTAGTAGAGGCCGACCCTGAGATCTTTTACCCATCTGTAATTCACCAAAAAAGATGTCCTTTGGTATTCTACCATCATCCATCCTCCTAAGATGTCCTATCCATCTAAGTCTACGAAGACTGAGCATGGAATAAACCGTCACACAACCTGATCTTTCCAATACTTCAGTATTTGTGATTTTGTCTTGCCACTTAATACCAAGAATTCTTCGCAGACACCGCATATGAAAGCTGTTTAAACGTTTCTCTTGGTGTGAGTACGTTGTCCAGGTTTCACTGCCATAAAGAAGAGTACTAAGGACACAGGCTGGATAGACAAGGACTTTTGTTTTGGCAGTAAGCTTCCTATTCTCCCAGACTCTTTTTCTTAACCTGTTCATTGTTGTTGCTGCCTTACCAATCCGGATGTTGATTTCCTGATCTAGGGATAATTTGCTATTACCACTGATCCTAGATATGTAAAATGGTCTACCATCGCTAGTTCGGCGTCGTCAGTAAAGATTGATGATACCCCATGTGCACCTTGTGACATAATCTGTGTCTTCATTTTGCTAATTGTTAAACCAAATTCAGAACAAGCATTGGAGAATGCAGATAGTAGACATTGCAATTCTTCCTCAGAGTGGGTCGTAACTGCAGCATCATCAGCAAAAAGCAACTCTCTGATCAGTACCCTCCTAATTTTGGTCTTGGCACAAAATAAGCAGAACGAGAAATATATTAGATGCAAGGGCAGTGCCAAATTTCAGTATAAACACAGATAATAAAGCAGTCGTTGTCCACAACAAGAACCATCAGAAGAAGAAAACAAAGAGCAGGAAAATACAAGCCATGCGAATCAGTAAACTTAAAAAATCTTAAAGACGAGGCAGTAAGGGAGACTTATGAGAAAGAACTAACTGAACTCTTTATAAAATTACCTACAGAAAGAAAAACAGTGGAAGAAGAATGGGAGATGTTCAAATCAAGCATTTTAAATACTGCACAAATAACATGTGGAGCCACGAAAAAACGCAATACACGGGTAAAGAAAATAACAAGTTGGTGGAATGCAGAAGTAAAGAAAGCGGATAAAAGACAAAAAGGGAAAATATAAAAAGTGGTTGAAGAGCAAACAGGAATGTGATTATATAGAATATAGAATAGCGGGAAGACATGCGAGTAGAATAGTAAAGAAGGAAAAACAAAAAGACTGGGAAGAGAATGGAGAAACCCTAAATAAAAACTACAAGGAGGCAACTAGAAACTTCTACAAAAAGATAAGTTCAATGCGAACCAGAGGAGAACCCTTTGACCCAACTGAAATAATTAACAGCGAATATGTAGAACCAATAAGTGAACAAAAACAAATCCTAATAAGATGGAAGCAGTATTTCGAACAACTTCTCAACATCCCATCAGATGTCACAGGAATTCAAGAGACCTACACAGATGTCACCGAAGAACTAGAACCAGACATACTAAAAGAAGAAATTATAGAAGCCATCAGATTAGCCCCATTGAACAAATCACCGGGACAGGATGAAATACCAAATGAACTAATTAAAGCAGCATAAGAAGTAGGAACAGCTTGGCTACACAGACTATTCAACCATGTTTGGGCAGAACAACAGACACCACGAGACTGGGGAAACGCCATAATTATCCCAATTTGGAAAAACAAAGGCAGCAAAAGAGACTGCACACAATACAGAGGAATTTCATTGTTGAGTCATACTGGGAAAATATCTTGCAAAATTCTTTAAAAAAGATTACGAACTACTTTAGAACCCCAGCTAAGTGAAATACAACTTGTATTTAGGAAACACAAAGGATGCACAGACTGCCATTTTTGCTCTTAGACAACTTATAGAAAAATCAATCGAATTCAATGAAACACTCTACTTAGCCTTTGTCGACCAAGAAAAGGCATTCGATAGAGTAGATAGAAACAAGCTGTGGGAAATCCTTAAACAAAATGACAAACCTATGTAGAAGCTTATACAACGTCAGTGAATGTATAGTGAGAGCAACTGGAGGACACTCAGAACCCTTTACCATAAGATCTGGAGTACGACAGGGTTGTGTCCTGCCCCCTCTCTTGTTCATAACATATATAGACAACATCTGTAAAGAAATCAGTCAACCAGTGACAGCAAGAATACCGCATGACGAGAACACAGAAGAAGAACCATCTGTAAATCTAACCATGAGAGAATTCCTGTTTGCGGACGACCAAGCACTAATAGCGAAATCAGAAGCTGAATTACAAGATCACATGAATAGTCTAAACGAAATGTGTAGGGAACATAACATGAAAATTAGCACAAGCAAAACAGAGGTAATGACTATTGTCATATGCCATATAACAGATAGACAGAGAGAAACTGATGAGCAAGCGCATCAGTAAATATAAATAGAATAGTGATAGAGATAAGCACAATATGGCACTGTTAATAAACAAGTGCTACGTCAGAGTTGCGTTGGATGACAACGCAACGGCATTCTGAGGGTCACTTATTCACCAGCGTTCATGTAGGTTAGACTTCCACTCCATTGCTCTACACTTGCAACACTCAACCGTCACTCCTTCACAAGTAGACTTAGGATACAGCTAGACATCTCACTCACGCTCAAACATGGCCAGCTGCTGCTTCTGTTGAGGGCCGTGCAGTCGGTACGGCCGTTCGTCGTTCCTTGGTGAGCACCACACAACTCTGCGCCGATGTCGGTTCATCCTACCTCTACATCGTTCTGATTTAACGGCCGGGGGCCGTTGGCTTTGACACCACGATCTCAAGCTTTAAGGGGCAGCTTCATGCAATTCCAACATCAGGTACGAGTGATTCGTGAGCACGGTACAGGAGCGTAAGACCGCGTTGAGAGTCTGAAGACTGGAGATGCGTGAATGCTCATGACTGTCACTTGATGTCTCGCTAGTGATAAATACACATCACTATTCAACTCACCTCAGGATGTTATGGGTTGATGATTGTCTGGTCACCTTCTTGTGATGTGTTGGGTGTGAGAAGCAGACCTGCCGGACTTGCCGTGTAATCAGCTGATTCTCCTGGATCATACCCACGAGCCGTTGACCAGAGCGTGAGCTTACTGCATAGTCGTCGCCCTGGGTTCAGTACCCAACCCAACCATTAATTACCGCGCCCTGTGACATTGGCGACAATCGTCAAACGGAGAGATATTAGCTGAATTATCGACAAGGTGTTAATCATCGATTGGAGGAGGTTACATCGTCCTTGGGCGGAGTCATTCAAGGTCAGAACAACCGTTACCAAGAGCAGAAACTACACCAGAAACTACCAACAATACAGACGTACAGAACCCACAGTCGTTGCTTTTGTTCAGGATCACGCCGAGCTACACGCTGGAGTTCATATGGCGTATCCCCAGTCATCGATCGTCGTTATCATTGGATGGTGAAGTGTTCGTTGGACAGTCTGTATGTCAGTGTCAGTGGCCTTGTTAATCAAGCTTTTTCTGACTTCCAAGGTGCTGACCTCATCTGGCAGAGGACTGACGAGGACAAGGGCAAAGCCCTCTTTGAACGCTACCTTGAGCAGAGCAACCAGACAGACATGGGAGGCCGGAATCTGGCCAAGGAGGTCACCTCAGACAGATGCAAGGCCCAGAACACTTCGGATGAAGACACAGTGACAGTGAAAGAAATCAAGGCTGTGCTTCGACGATCAAAAAACAGTGCTCCAGGTCCTGATGGCATAAGATACGACGACATAAATAGGTGTACCGACAATGAGCTAGAGAAACTAGCAGACATGTACAACAACAGTATAGGGAGTGCTAGCATCAAGGAGGAATGGTTACACAGCTATCTGATTCCCTTGCCGAAGCCTGACAAAGACCACAAGAAAATTCAGGGATATCGAATTATAACCATGCAGAATACAATAGGCAAGCTGCTGGAGAAGGTAATTGCCAGGAAAATATCAAGCCAACTAGAGAGGCAAGGTGTTTTCCCACCTACCCTGGGTGGGTACCGTCCAAAAAGAGAAACCTGGACCAATGCAGCAGTCTTTGCCCACGATATCTATGAAGGTTTCCATCAGGCACTGAAACCGTTGCTGCAGCGATTGATCTTGAGGACGCATACAACAGAGTACCACTGGATTTTTTAATGTTTCAGCTTCTTGAACTAAACGTAAGTCCATTCCTCCTTAGTTGGATCGCTGCAGCTCTCTTCCAACGGAAAGTAGTTTTTAGATGTGGCAGTTGGACTTCGGAACCAACAACAATATATCCTGGCCTACCACAGGGATCACCATTATCTCCGGTACTGTTCAACGCTTACACAGTGAGAATCACCAGTGAGCAGATCACTGGACCTGGCAGGACATTGTCATATGCCGATGATGTTTTAGTGTATCGTCAGGGTAAGGATAGAGAGGAGGTTGCTGTGGAACTACAAACCGAACTCAATCGCATAAGTACTTGGTGTGATGAAGCTGGGGCAATGGTCAACCCAACAAAGGCAACAGTGACTTGGTTCTCGTTGAATAATCATATTGTCAACAATCCAACACCAACTGTAATGCTGTGTTCAGAGACGGTGGAAAGAACGCAGGCAATGAATTACCTGGGGATACGGTTTGATCGAAGCCTTGCTTATAATGTGCACATAGACCAGGTGATAACAAAGGCCAAGCGGGGTTTGGCAGCGATGCGGGTGATGGCGGCAGCAAACTGTGAGCAGCGCCATCTATGTCTTCTGTACGAGGGGCTGGTCATGTCTGTTTTGGAGTATGCAATGGCAATCCTGACTGTCAGCCATAAGCAGATAGAAAGGATGGAAAGGATACAGAATGAAGCTATGCGCATTATTCTTGGATGTACAAGAGATACAGCATGCAGGGCGATGCGCTACCTTCTTGATTTTCCAACCATTGAAGAGAGAATGCAAGTTTGCAGGGCACGTGCCTACCTCAGAATTAACGCAAACACACAGCATCCACTGCATAGTGAAATTAGGAAGGTGAAGGGCAGCAGGTTAAAAAGAGGACGGTCGTGGATGGGTCAAGCCGAGGACATTCTTCAACAGGTGTGTTCACTTGAGGACTTAGAACCTGGCGAGGAGTGGGTGCAAGTGCCAACAGACTTCTGCACATCCTTTTCAGTTTGCATCCAACTAGATAGAAAATGCAGACAAGAAAATCCGGCTGCTGTTGAGGCTGAAGTACAAGCGTTGATTTTCGAGAATTCGCTAGACAGTGACGCGGTCATCTACACAGATGGGTCGGTCGTCCGACATGTGAGAAGCTCATGGGCCTTTACAGCTCGGGCCGGAGGGAGAATTGTGAAGGAGGACTCTGGTGCTTTCACTGAAACCACAAGTAGCCTGACCATGGAAGTCATGGCAGTAAGTAAAGCAATAACATGGCTCGAGACACAGACATTCACTAGGGCTTGTTTCCTTAGCGACTCAATGAACATGATCAAGAGGATAGAGGAGGGGTCTATCCGAAGAGTAATGGTTGCTGCCTCTGAAGCGGTCTCGGCTGGCAAAGATTAGTTTCATCTTCGTGCCAGGGCATGCGGGAGTACAAGGAAATGAGCGGGCTGACAAGCTCGCAGGTGAGGCTACTGTTGAGGGCGGACGCGCCATGGACCAGGCTGACATTCTGAATGCTCTACGAGAAGTGAGACTTTTGCAAGAACCAAGTGATGACTGTGAATCTACAACAATGGCCAGACTGCGAGAGCAGCAAATTAAAAGAGGGGTGGCCAAACAAGAACACTACGCAGGAAGCCAAAGAAGATTGATAAACCAACACAGAACTGGCGTCGTTAGCCGCTACACGCTGCGGGATTTGCTGAGGAGGGGATCCGAGCACTTATGGACTGAATGGTCCGATGTGCAACGAGGATGATCTGTCGACTAACTAACTAACTAACTAAGCTTTCTGTACCGGAGATGATATTTATACCAGTGTCTATCCTCTGGAAAGTCGCTCTAACCAGGGAGCGTGATGACATCATTAGTCGCAGTAATATTTAATAAGTCAAGTCGTCGTTTTACGTTATCGGTCGAGTCTACGCTCTATCCAGGGAGCTTTATTTGGTCATTGGTGTACGCTCTACCAACGGAGTGTAATTATATTGTTGTTCGCCGTTTGATCTGAGAAGACACAGTTGCAGCTCACCGCAACTTGGTGAGAATAAGTCGCTCTACCCACGGAGCTACGCTGTTGTACTAGAACGACACAGTTTTTATAGTAATATAGTTGCTGCTCTACCTAGAGCGCCACAGAATCAAAGTGGTCAAAGTCTTCACTTTGTCACTGTTGCTGGCTATTATAATACATCCGAACCAGCGGCGCGTTGCCACGGTGACATTTTGAGTTACTGAAACCTATTTTTTCGGTACAATATCGTCTCATCTTACTGAACAAAAGTGTCAGCGCCAGCCGACACCTCGTCGGCTCAGAAACAACGCAAATTCCAAGTTAGTCAACCACATACGCCTCTTTCGATCAAGATCAACGCAAGCTGCATGTTTTTGGTCAATATTGAAGCCTGCTGAACGTGTATCCAGAAAAGAGCGCATCCTGCAATTGTCAGAATCAAACTTTCTTCAGTGTCTGACAATTGTTACCAGTTCCTGTCAAACTCTACTTGGGAACGTTTGTCGCGACATTTTAATCAATTGCTGCGTGGAGGATCTCCAATATAAAGCTAAGCATTTGTTGTGGTTGTTCAAATTGTGTGGTTATGGTCAGGATACTGTGATTGTGACACATGATATTCTTTCTTTTTTCACTCTTTTTTTCCCAAGTGACGTCATAGGTGCTGCGCACTTTACTTTGCTATTGCTCGCTGTGCATTGCTTACTCTTTGGTGTGCAATTTCTTGAGTGGAAACATACTGTTTCTCGATACTTTATTTCGCTGTGAGTGTGTCAACTGGGTCTTTATACTTTACTAAAACACATTACCTGTGTGCTAGACTGCTCTCTGCATTTCTTGATTACAAGTCCTGTTGGGTATAGGCAGAATATAACAATATGTCGTCTTTACAGGATTTTGTTGCTATTGGTAAAGATGCAGGGTTGCAGGACCAGATCGTATAGCTTGGTCAGAGAGACAATTCGCTGTTTCCAGACACAGGAAAGGGATGAGAGGGCGGCAGTGAGACTGTTAGAAAAATATAGACTGGATGCACAAAGGGAACAGATTGCTGAACAGGAGAGACAAAGAGTTTTTGAGAAGGAAAAGACAGCGGCAGAAAATGAGAGGATAGCATTTCAAATTGCGGCTGAAAGGGAGAAAATTGCAACTCAATTGGCCGAGGAAAAAGAGAGGTTCTTAATGGAAACGCAGTTAAAAGAGAAAGAATTAGCGTTCATTCATGAAAAGCTGGCTACGGAGAAGCCTTTGAAAGAGAAATAACTGGAGAACAACATTAAAATGAAACAGTTTGAGAATGAAAAAGATGAACAGATCGCCAAACATAAAGTAGAGGTACATTCCACGGATGCTATTAAGAAATATAATGGTATTGTGAAGAACTATTCGAATTCAGATTCGATTTCTGCATGGCTTACTAATTTTGAGTTAATAATGCGCCACTACGAGGTTCCAGAAATCGAATGGTAGGTCTTAATGCATAGACATTTGAGTGGACAGCCTTTGCAGGTGGTTGAATTGATTCCAGATGAATTACGAAGTAATTATTCGTACATTCGTAACAGGTTACTTTCACATTTTTCTTTGGATGAATTTGGTTTACGTTCATCCGCAGGCCAGTACCGGGTATTCACCATTCGAGCTAGTATATGGTACCAATCCTCGGGGACCGATGCAGATTCTTGATGAATTGTTAACAGGTGAAGTTAAGGACCAACCTACAAGAGAGGCGTATGAACAGGTGACCAGCCTCCGCGATAAGATAATGACTTCTTGCACAATTGCTAAACAAACATTACATGATGCGGGAACGAAATATCGCCCAGTATGCGAATCGGTCAGCAAAAACAATTGTTTTAAGGAGGGAGGTGAGGTGTTATTACTACTTCCTAACTCTGTGGAAGCTCTGTCAACGTCTAGACAAGGGCCATTAAAAATTATAAAGAAAATATCTGATGTAGATTATCAAATCTTAATTCGGGATAAAACTAGAATTTACCACATTAATATGTTAAAACCTTATTACTCAAGACAGCGGGACACATTAGCTGATGGGGCTGATCAAGACATATACAATGCTGCTTTATGTTCAGTAATAAATGAGCAAGCTGAAGATGCAATTCCACAAACAATCCCTACACCGATTGTGGAAAACAAAAGTAGTTGGAAATCAGTTATCATAAACAAAAATTTATCACAGACTGATTACGATATGTTTCGTAAATTATTAGAGGAGTTTGGTGACATATTTTCTTATTCACAAGGTAGAACTTCATACATTAAACATCACATACATTTAAATTCTCAAATACCAGTAAGAACTAAACCATATCCTATTCCATTGCATTACCAGGATAGGGTGATTAAAGAAATTAAGGAGTTAGAACAGGCAGGTGTCACAAAATAAAACCTTGGGTGTAACCAGTTGATTATTATAGGGGCTTTCTGATTAAACGGATTATATGCCAGCGACAACTATTTTTACTAACAGAAAAAACAAATCGGATGTTACACCCCAGGACGGTAAATAGTTGCAGCTGCACGGGGTTACATTGGGTCGACAATAGGGGAACATTCGGTGGTGAGTGAGACAAATCCCTGCATCGCTTTGACAGATTATAAACAAGTCTGATTGGAAGCGGAAGTACTCAGCTCGGAAGTAAACAGTCCGTCTGTCATTAGAGTTTCCAGACATCAAACAGAAATGGCAGCGGTGATTGTCACCAGTCGACAGAAGATTGACGGCTTGTTATTGGCAACTGTTGTTGGGAGTATACAGGAACTCGCTGGCTTGTTTTGGGAATCTAAACAAGTGATGACAACTTTGACAGTGACTAAGCCAGGGAAAATAGATTCTTGACAATGGATGATATGCCCAAATAACACCTGCAGGACATCAACCATGTCACGTGACCAATTTTGGGTTTTGCCATAAACCATGATTGGGAGAAACAGAGTTGACCAAAACCGTGGATTATGATGGACGTGTTTGTGGGAGAGCTCTACAGTGTTAGATTAATTTAATATTAACTAGCATGTGTCGTTATGGCAAAGTGTAGTAGCCATCCCGGGAATGAGTCGGTTTTGCATAAGGTAGTCAATATAGTCTATTAGTTCTAATTAATATAGAATGTAGCCTTGTTAAAACTATAGTGTGATGATTAGCACTGTTAGTGGAAAAATAGTTAGAGTAGAATAGTGATATTGGCTCTGCTAGGGTGAATAGAATACTGAGGTGGCACTCTGTTTATTGGTCTTTCCTTATCATAGCCTGATTCGGACGTAGATGAGAAGCTATAAGGCTCTCTGACAGAGTAGTTAGCTATAAAATAACAGAGCAGGGTAATAAGCTTACACCCAGCCAGTAGGATCAGTGACTAGTGCTCTCACATGATGTGTTGGTTTTCCCACAGGTTCCCCACCAGTTACTAGGAACCTCAACACTGGTTTTGAAGAAGTGCACTCCAATTGGACGACCACCAGTTGGACTCTAAAATGATTCTTACGGAACAGGAATAACGTCCGAGAAGAAAGATCGTATATGTTTACGCTGGACTCATACTCAGAAGGGTTCACCAATATAAAGACTCCTGCGTGGTATGGTTCACATAGGATGGGTGATGATTGTTGATATATCACACATCGGACAAACATTGTTTAAGGAACGAGAACATTAACGGATAAGTCACATCGTGTGCTAGATTCCCGTGTAATATTACATATGACATATACTTGAACCTATATGAACACTAGTTGGGATCAAGTGTAGAAACATTAACAGTAAAACCTAAATACATTACAAAGGATTTGTGCATTCTTTAGGACCGATAGGAACTTACCAAGTTAGTTTGCAACCAGTCCGTAATCAATCTGTACTTACTAACAGTATCTATTTCGGATGATCATGAAGATGGATTACCAGGTGGCTACAGATGACAGTCAGTATCCGGCAAAAGGGTTTCGACACCGGGTGAGGTGCACTGGTTATGATTTAATGTGCTGTGGTGTGCCCTTGCAATGAAGAAACTATGCTATTATCTGAAAGTCCGATCATACACACAGTATAGAACACATCACGCATTTTCTTCGCATCCACGTCTCATATACATTACACTTTTCTTTTAATAAATTAATCTTCATTAATTTTTAGAAGCAAGAGTTGTTGAGTATGTTGCGCTGGGGAAGTATGAGAGGGGCATAGTACGACAGTGAGAGAGTGATAGGAAAAGGTGTCCTCGGGCTGATGGAGTGTGTTGGACGGAAGCTGGTGGATTCTCCAGGATATTGATAGGGGAAAAAATATTATAATGTGGGTGTTGACTCTCTTCACTCCAGGGACGACACTTTAAAGGAGGACACGACAGCAGGTATTATTTGTAAATCTTGTTCGCATTACTGCTCGCCTCTTGTTATTATCAAAAAGAAAGATGGGAATCTTCGCATATGTGTTGACTATCGTAAGGTGAATGAACTTACGAGCCTTGATGCTGAACCAATGTCCCAAATAGACGAACTGATAGCGGGCATGGCTAAGCCAACATGGTTTTCGAAATTAGATCTTACGAAAGGGTATTGGCAGATACCGATGGTGGAAGATTCGATTCATATCACCGCTTTCGCAACACCATTAGGGTTGTACGAATTTTTATATCTTCCTTTTGGTCTTCAGAACTCTCCTGCCTCTTTTACTCGCATGATGAGGATGCTTCTTAGAGACATAACAGATATAGCTACATACATGGATGATATATGTATCATTACTACTGAGACTGTACATTATGCGTACATTCTTAGGCAGATCATTTCTAGCATTCGGATGTTTGGTCTAGCGGTGAAACTTAGCAAAACTGAAATTGCATTTCAAGAAATTCAATTCTTAGGACATAGAATCTCGAAAGGTTTTCTCCACAATGATCCAAACATTGTGACCAAAATTCTTAACATTAGTTCGCCTAAAACTAAGAAAGAAGTTAGAACAATTTTGGATCTTATTAATTATTATCAGAAGTTTATAAGAAACTTTGCTGACATGACAGCTAAGTTATCGGAATTATTGAAGAAAGAGCAGCCAAACAAAATCAAATGGTCGGAGGAACATGAGAAAATTCTTCAGGAAATTAAATCTTTGTTTAGTTCTCCTCCGATTCTAAGAATTCTAGACATGTCGAAAGACTTTGTCGTGCAGACTGATGCCAGTTCACATTCTATATCGAGTATATTGCTACAGGAATATAATGGATTATTACATCCAGTTTTATATTCGAGTCGAAAGCTAAGTGAAACTCAGAAGCATTATGTAATTACTGAACCTTTGGCACTGTCTTTAGTGGAATCTTTCAGAAATTTACTAAATACCTTTTACGGAGAAGATTCTTAGTTATTTCAGATAATATGCCATCAAAAATTTTTAAAGATGGATCACCAAAGAACGCGCGGATCCATATATGGGCGTTACTTCTCCAGGATTATGATTTCACTGTTACTCATATTTCTGGCAGTGATAATAATTTGGCAGATTTACTCAGTCGATTGTAGATTATGGAGGTGCTGTACATAAATCTCTTTATGTGAATTGAGGAGGGATATTTGAATGTGTAATTTTATTATTACACTATGCTGATTGTAACTGACCCTTGAAATGCCACGTAGTTAATAAAATGTTATTTAGGTAAGATTAGTCACTTATTTTTATTAATGTTTCAGATGTAGAAGAATTGTTCAACAAATGGACATTTTAACAATGCATGTGTCGAGTGGACAGTGGTTCGTATTGTATAGACACACTACGTGTGCAGCAAGAACATGGTTAAGTATACCATGTTCACATTTACTTTTGCCGGCACGAACATTAGGAGGTTGCCACATGGATTTTCACTTTGGGAGACATTTCCTACGCTTTGTGGACAATTTTGTGTTTTTTCCCTCGTGTGTGGTACATAGATAATCTAATAGCACTGCGGAAACGATAATTAGATAAGCTATTAAATTATCTTCTATAGGACGTGTATCGTTAGTTTAACAATGATTGAGGATACTTCGAATTATTTTGGACTTTCCGGAGTAGGAAAAGATAAACGTTAGGTTACGTAATTAGTTAATTTGACTTTATATATTATTATTATATTGATGATAATTCATGGTGTTTCATTACTGACAGATTAATTTCATGTAATCAGCGATAGATAATATGAATTATGGACATTATTAATTTATGATATGGCTAAGTTAAGTTAAATTATTTCTGTTATTAGTTAGTATATAGATTAGCATTTGGCGTATGTATTATGTATTATATGTAATCATATTTTGGTCTCACGTCGGACGAATGCAGAGAGAGGAATGAAAGTAAACTATAATACACAAGTATACAAAATAATATACATGTATAAAAATAAGATAATACATATCATAATAGAGTTAGGTTATATTCATATAATAAAGAGATAACACTTTACAAGATTGACAACACACGTATATATATATATATATATATATATATATATATATATATATATATATATATATATATATATATATATATATATATATATATATATATATATATATATATATATATATATATATATATATAAGTTTTCACCATCGACATGTTAGGTAACTGTGGCGAATGATGGAAAATATGTTGATTTCCATTAAAGTCGACATAATACGATTCTTGTGTCGACGGGAATCAGTTGCTCATATTAGCTTGTAAGATCGTCGGGTATACAACACAGGATTGTAGTTTTAGTTTAGCTGTAGGCAATCAGGGTTACAGAGGCCTGTAGTTATTTTTACAAGGGATCAGCATGTTAACGCGAGAACAGTCTCAAATATAATTTATGAGCTGGTGATGTTTGAACCTTGCCTTTTTTACAAGTGGTCGGTGATGTTAACGCGAGAACAGTCAAAAATTTAGGAGCTGGCGGTGATCGGAACTTGAGTTTTAGTCCTGTGTTTGATATCCCCACGTTCTATGTTGCCTCAAAGTAACATTCTGTATTCCAAAGACGATGGATTCGTGGTCGAGTACGACTTCAAGTAATTTACGTCGCCTTCATCGTTCGTTTACATGTCGTAGGTTAATTAGAGTGAGAAAATTTTTTACAAAATATTTATTTGCGAAGGGGACAGCTGTCATATGCTATATGACAAATAGACAGAGAGAAACTGATGAGCAATCGCATCAGTAAATATAAATAGAATAGTGATAGAGATAAGCACAATATGGCGCTGTTAATAAGCAAGTGCTACGTCAGAGTTGCGTTGGATGACAACGCATCGGCATTCTGAGGGTCACTTATTCACCAGCGTTCATGTAGGTTAGACTTCCACTCCATTGCTCTACACTTGCAACACTCAACCGTCACTCCTTCACAAGTAGACTTAGGATACAGCTAGACATCTCACTCACGCTCAAACATGGCCAGCTGCTGCTTCTGTTGAGGGCCGTGCAGTCGGTACGGCCGTTCGTCGTTCCTTGGTGAACACCACACAACTCTGCGCCGATGTCGGTTCAACCTACCGCTACATCGTTCTGATTTAACGGCCGGGGGCCGTTGGCTTTGACATCACGATCTCAAGCTTTAAGGGGCAGCTTCATGCAATTCCAATACCAGGTACGAGTGATTTGTGAGCACGGTACAGGAGCGTAAGACCGCGTTGAGAGTCTGAAGACTGGAGATACGTGAATGCTCATGACTGTCACATGATGTCTCGCTAGTGATAAAAACACATCACTATTCAACTCACCTCAGGATGTTATGGGTTGATGATTGTCTTTGTCACCTTCTTGTGATGTGTTGGGTGTGAGAAGCAGACCTGCCGGATTTGCCGTGTAATCAACTGATTCTCCTGGATCATACCCACGAGCCGTTGACCAGAGCGTGAGCTTACTGCATAGTCGTCGCCCTGGGTTCAGTATCCAACCTACCATTAATTACAGCGCCCTGCGACAACTATAACTAAAGAAGAACAACCAACAACAATTCACCTAAACGAACATCCCTTGAAACAAGTGTTTCAAGTACCTAGGAAGTGTAATATCATCAAATGGCAGATGAGGACGAGATCGAAAATAGGTGCGATAAGGCAAATCAACTCATTGGACAAATGGCACCAATACTAAAGAACAAACATGTATCTATATATACTAAAAACGGCACTCTACAACGTAATCTTCCTACCAACTCTATGCTACCAATGCCAAACCTGGACAATGACAGAAAAAGAGAAAAGAAAAATCACAACAACAGAAATGAGGTTCCTGAGAAGAATACTTAACGTATCAAGAAGAGATAAGATCAGAAATGAAGAAATCGGGGCTAAAGTGGGTGTTAAAGCAGCACTAGATTTTATTAGAAAGCAACAAGTCAAATGGTTTGGCCATGCAAGTAGGTTACCAGTCAACAGCATACCACAACAAGCAATGATGTACAGACCAGAGGGAAGCAGAGGAAGGGGCCGACCACTTAAACGTTGGACGGAGGGAATAGCAGAGTCCATGGGAATATCAATATATGAAGCCCATAATCGGGCACTCTTACGAAGTTTATACTTCACCTCGACACCGCAAGGTACAAGAGGAACATGACGAGATGAAATGAGTTCTGTGAGAGAAAATATTACTGTTCTTGCAAACACATATGTCATTATTAAAGGAACTACCAAGGTTGTCCCAATCTTGCTACATCGAATTCTCTAGAGCATCTATGTGGCAAGAAATGGCTTGTAACTCCGACCCATCAATGTGACCAGGAATGGCATGTTAGCTGCCGAACAAAAGGCGCTGTTGTAATTTTGAGGTGAAAAGGGTAATTGCACATCATTTATAGTACGTCACAGTCAAACCTAGCATTATTTAGCTGTTTGTGATTTCTTAGCAAGTGTACCCTCAGTAGTTTGCCATTGCTTCTGAACGACCGGCACTCATACCATTGTATGAAAACCAACGCAAGGCGGCCTGCTGCCAAATCTTACGCATCTGTGTTTCTAACACGGTATTCGGGATTACAAATTTCCACAGGGCCGGCCAAAAATCTCTTTTTTTTTTTTTTTGAAAATAGGTATCTGATAAAGGGAAGTGATTATTCGTATCCATAGAAGACGGTACACAATTCTTGGTGTATGCCTTGAGAAGGGGAAAGTTGGAGGGGAAGAGTAACAGAAGGAGATCAAGATACAGGATGCTGGACTGTTGGACACCGTGGCATAGAGGAACTTGATTACCTTAATTGATTGGCAGTACACAAGACAGAAGGCTGGGGACAGACATGATCACCATCGCCACACAGCATGGACTATAAGAAGAAGAAGAAGTGGAAGTACTAGTAGCAGCAGCAGCAGTATTAGTAATAGCAGCAGCAATAGTGCAGTAGTAGTAGTAGTAGTAGTAGTAGTAGTAGTAGTAGTAGTAGTAGTAGTAGTAGTAGTAGTAGTAGTAGTAGTAGTAGTAGTAGTAGAAACAGAAAAAGACGAAGAGGAGGAGGAGGAAGTTCAGCATACAGAAAACTGAAAAACTTTTGCCTTAATTCACCCCAAACAAACAAGCATCCCTTACAGAGCCTCATTTGCATCGGTCCAGCAATCACGTCCGTTTAAGTGTTCGGTGGACTGCTGGATTGATCGATGGATGTTTTTTTTAAGTTTTTTTAGCAGTCCACCGAACACTTTACCGGAAGTGATTGCCGGATCGATGTAAATGAGGCTCTGTAAGGGATACTTGTTTGTTTGGGGTGAATTAAGGCAAAAGTACCGAAAACTGGACAGTTTTATCAAATCAAATGCCATTTCTGCTTACACAAAGTATGTAAATGTATCTGTCTGTAAATTAAACATCTACCATCAAACATCTAAACGTTGTCCATGATTAAGCTGGATCTTTGCCAAGGGATCACAATCTACAATCGGCGTGTTAATAATCGATAGGCGGAAGTCAGGTTGAGTTGTGTGAAAGCCCAGCAAGGGTGTTTATATCTAGAATGCTAGGTGCAGTAGTGTGAGTGTGAGCGGTGGTTGGAATAAACACGGGCTGGGGTTACGTCACTTCCGGGTGGATGATATTCAGAGCTGTGTGCAGGTCACCGAGATCTCAGGTGTCTGGGTATAAAAGAAATGTCGACAGTCTGGGATTGCATATATTTTACACAGAGAATAAAGCATAGTTAGGACATGGTATTGTAGACAGCCTGTAATGTTCACAACGTATCGACATGCTATTGTACTATTGTAACTCCATTGTAATTGTATTCATGAATACTATAGAAGGGTATACCGCGCAGCATCTAGACTAGACGAACAGTGCCAGTTTGAAGTGCTTCACATTTTCTCAGGCTAGTGTCAGTTGCGTTACCCCCAAACACGGACAACAGACCTGGCGTTCCAAATTACATTTTACTACGTGATGCATGGACGTATTATGCATACAGTTACGTGCTCAAGTTGTGGATAGGGTATTGGGTGTAGTTAGTAAGAGTGAATTTATATGAATAGGGTATAAATCATTGTTTCTAGACTAGCTGGTAGTGTGTGCCAGTCGAAGTGCATTATACTTCCTAATTATTAACAATAAACCAACCAAGTAAGTATTGATAAGGAGTTTTGTAGCAAGAAATTATGTCCTGGATTAAATAAAACGGGTTGACTATTAATTACATAGCAGTCGATTTTCAGTCCAGTATGGGAATATAGTAGTTTTAAGTAGTTTTTTTCTTGCTGGCTACGGTTTGTTACACATTTACCTAATTTGCTAGTAATATATGGTTCCGTCGCCCAACCACTGAGCTGAGTGCTTGGTGTTGTTTTCATGTGGAAAGCTATCTGATTTGTCCGCGGTAGTTTGTATTGTGAACTGCATGTTTAGAAAAATGGCTAGTGACAGGTTGCTGAACTAGTTGATTTATCTAATGCAGTAATACGTGTTCAACTGCTGGTTTTTCTAGTGACTGCTGCTTCCATTGACGATTAACTTAATTTTAGTATCGGACTATTTAATTCTGACAGTTGCCTTATGCATGCTTGCGTGCGCATGTTGTTGGATTTGTCGACAGTGCCACCTATTTCGTTTTTTACAAGGGATAGGGAGGAGTAGTTTATGTGATATTTGTATAGGAACGGAGCATTATGGTGTGACCCGTTGCAGTGAAGTTGGAACCGTGACTAGCGACTGAATAACTAGCTTGGTACTAAATTTAGTTTCTCCTGACTTCCATAAATTTCTTAGTGCATGAAATTTCCTCATGCCTTTTGTATTTTTCTTTTAATATTTTTGTTTCTATCTTACCTAATATGATCATCTCTTTAGCATTCCAAGAATCATGTTACTATTTGCTTCATTTATTCTCATTATCTTTGTCATTTTCCAATGAATTTATAGACTTGATTGTTCGACCTCCCATCGAGTGTGGTTAGTTTATCTTGCATCTGATTTTAGTGAGTTCGAGAAGTGGGAAATGTTGTCGGCGAAGCCTAGATCATGAAGGTGCTCTATCGGCCCAATGCATTCACGTTCTGGTGGTCGTTATTGTTGTCATAATAAAAACTAAAGCGAGTAAGAACAACAAAGGTGACAACGGGCATCCTGTCGCACTCCTAATCTTATTTGAAACGTATCCTTTAGTTTATTTCCTCGAGAAACTCTGTATTTCATGTCCCCATCTGTTGCCTTTATTCCGCTAATGATTGTCGGAAGGATTATACATCGCCTCATCAGGCTCCAGAGATCTTCTGTAAATCAGAATGCATTCAAAGATCTTTTCATAGCCCACAAATCTCAAAATATAATGAATTCATGTCAGTGTTGGGCACCATCGTTATACGTACTGTCGGGGTGGATTTTTAGAATGGACCTGGGCTCCCAGGCTGACCCAGCTCAAATGGGAAGTGTCTTGGGAAGTAAGAGCGGTCAGCATAATACTGACCACATCACCCTCCGAGTGCCGGCCGGCCTATAAAATATGGACCTGTCACCGTTTGCTCAGTGCGCCTTAAGACCCGTCAAAACAAGGGGGAGGTGGGATTTGCCGCATATCTAGTACACTATTCACCCTTCCATCGCTATGTG
>JACEFZ010023008.1:15000-95452 GCA_014155875.1 Cepaea nemoralis | reverse complement strand
AAGTAATAACTGGTGTGGCACTTGTTATTAGCTATGTGGAATATACTAGGCCTACCAAAAAGGGGACTGGCTGTTATACTAGGGTTTTATTATTATTATTATTTCTATTATTAAGGGGGAAGATAATCCGTACTGAGATAGTGTTCAAATAATTTGCGATTATATGTATACGGATTGGTGATGTCTTTTATTTCATGTTGAAGATTGTTCCACAGCTGAGCTGCATAGTACGTTAAGCTTGTTTTGTATAAGTCTATCCTGGGCTTTGGAATGTGTAATATATTTAATCGTTTACTGTGTCTAGCATTGGCCAAAGGTAATTTGGGGCATTCCGATGTAGGATTTTGTGAATTAGTTTGGCCTTATTGAAAAGCAGACGTTTGCGGTGTGGTAGTAACTGAAGGCGTTTATGCAGGCTAGAATTGTCAGTTGAATGTTTGCTATAAATTAAACTCATGACCCGTTTCTGTAGCGAGTAAAGTTGCTTGGTGCTTGAATTGGAACAACCGTCCCAGATTGTAGAGCAGTAGTCAAAATGTGTCTGTATGTGAGACGTATAGAATATTTTACTTGTGTCCTCATCAAGGACATTTTTAATTTTGGCGAGTTGGTAGACTTTTTTCGCTGTTTGTTTAGTGAGCGCTTGACCGTGAGGATTAAAGGTTAGGTTTCTATCAATGATGAGGCCTAATGTTTTGTGCTCAATTACACTTTCTACTGGCATGTTATAGATGTGAAGTTGAAGTGATCTGTGTGAATTTAGAGTTTGAAGTCTTTATCTGGTTGTTAATAACATAGATTTTGTTCTAGTGATGTTAATTTGCATACGGTTCGCATAGCTCCACCTAACTACATTATTTAATTCTTGTTGCAAAGACAACTCCAGCAAATTACTGATTTCAGCGTTTGTATACACTGTACAGTCATCTGCAAATAGATCGCAGGACGACGAGAGATGCAAAGGTAGATCATTAATAATAATATAGAAGGCAAATAATAGAGGGCCAAGATAGCAACACTGCAGCCTACCACGCATGTCGTAAGAGGCGATTAAGGAGGCTTGATGGTTCCGTCGCCCTGCTACTGAGTGAGTGCGTGGCGCGACACTGTGAGCTGTGGGTTTCGTGTGAAATGCTTTTGAATCTGCCCGGGGTATTTTGGAACGTGACTGCATGTTCGGAGCGATGGCAGATGGCTATGTCCCAGAGTTGACCGGTTTTTACCTTATGCAGAAATGTGTGGCTGCTGGGCTTCTGGTTGACTGCCACTGCCATCGACGATGAACTGTATTTTCGTGGACCGTGTGGGTGACCATCTAGGAAACATCCAGATGGGAAAATGACTGCAGATTCCATCAGAAATGAACTGGGTATTTTGTGGGGGGGGGGGGGGGGCCTATTGTGTTGACATACTGGCAGCGGCATTATGCACAGTGGATCTGTGCGGGCTGTTGTTTGTCGAGACTCCTGTCTTTTCTACTTTTCACATTGGGCAGTGGGGAGCGTTTTGTATGATATTCACTGGCACAGGAACGGAGCATAATGGGGACGACCAGTTGCTGTGAAGTTGGAACTGCGACTAACTAACTAACTAACTAACTTATTATGTGATACTACTTGCTTTCTGTTTGATAGAAAAGATGTTAATAGAGTGACTACATTAGGGCCAATTTTCATTGTCTCTAGTTTTTTAATTAAAATGACATGGTCTGTCATATCAAATACTTTCATGAAATCGATAAACACAGCTCCACATAGATTGCTGTTATTTATATTCTTGTGCCAATTTTCTATCATGTTTGTTAGGGCCGTATGGCAAGAATATTTTGGTCTAAATCCTGATTGACTGTCAACTATAAGCTTGTTGCGATCTAAATACTGTAATGTTACCTTATGGGTGTGTTTTTCTAGTGGTTTAGATAGTGATGATAGTAAAGAAATGGGTCTATAATTGTTCGGGAGACCAGTGTCCAAAGAACCAGATTTAAGGAGAGGATACACTTTAGCGATTTTGAGAGCTGATGGAAAGTGACCTTTGGTGAGACACTGATTATATACATAGGTTAGTGATACACAGATCACTGGCGCAGCACAGCGAAGAATCCGATTGCTGATTTCATCTAACCCAGATGAGTTTGTGTTTTTTAGGTTACTGAGGTAAGTGAATACTTCAGTGACTGTCATTAGCGGTATGTCAGAAGGATCCTTGTGCACGTCCTTGTCGGGTATATGGTGCTACACCCATATTTTCATAGACCAATCGGCACTGGGTGGGTGTTGTGGCCGGGGTCATTCAGGCCGCCTTTACTTTCTGAGACATGTCTATATACCCCACACACCCACACATTCACACACCTAATATACCCCGCGCACTCAACGTAATCCACACACCCCACAAATCCCACACACTTACCATAATCCCCACGACCCACATACTAAATATAATCCACACAGGTCACACACTTAATATAACCCACACACTTAACGTAATCCATGCATACTTCACGCACTTAACCTAATCCACACACCTTGCAAATCCCACACACTTAACATAATCCCTATGGCCCACACACTTAATATAATCCACACAGGTCAGACACTTAACATAACCCATACACTTAAAGTAATTCATGCATACCCCACACACCCAACAGACACTACACACGTAACACAATTAACACACCACATATGGTCCACCACCTCACTTACGCCACACATCCCACATACATGTCAGAAGAAGAGGACACAAAAGAGCAAATAATTTAAATCTATAGTGGCCTCAACAGGATTCGAACCTGGTACCGATCACTCCCAGTGATTTACATTATCTCTCTCTCTCTCTCTCTCTCTATATATATCTATATATATATATATATATATATATATATATATATATATATATATATATATATATATATATATATATATAAACGAAATTGTTTGTTTGTTTGTTGTTTGTGTGTTCTTTATGCGTTCCCGAACGGTCCATCCGATTGAGATGAAATGTTGTACAGATGCTGTTCTCACTCCTGCGGATCCAACTGAAATAGTTAGTTAGTTTAAAATCAACAATTTTTCCTCAAGCACGAAAGAAAACGGCATTACGAGCTTCAGAAACAGACGAATAAATGTCCCGCCATCTTGCTCCAAGGGAACTCACTCTCTGATTAAACCAGAAATTAGTTATGAACAGTTGTATCTATTTATAATGTTTCTTTGTGTCTGTGTCCCTTACGCGTTCCCGAACGGTTCATCTGATTGAGATGAAATTTTGTACATATGTTATTCTCACTCCCGCGGATCTAACTGACATAGTTAGTTAGTTTAAAATCAATTTGTAATTTTTACACGAAAGAAAAAGGCATTACGAGCTTCAGACAGAGACGAGCAACGGGAACGGGAACGGGAGCATCAGAAACAGACGAACAATGGAACGGGAGCATCTGAAACAGACGAGCAACGGGAACGGGAGCATCAGAAACAGACGAGCAACGGGAATGGGAACGGAGCAGGGGCCGAACGCGTACTCTGTGCGCTTAGAGAAATGTATTTGAATGTATAATGACTATTTAAATGAATTCAGTGAGACACTCCCCGCCAGGTACCTGGCGACGCTGGGCCGGGTCGTCAGCTAGTCTATATCTATAAAACAGAGTGTATGTGGCTTTGTGGTCAGCTATGTATTGGATGCGTTCGATAACGGTACATCCGATTGAGATGAAATTTTCTACACGTCTTCCTTTCATTCCTGTGCAACCGACTGTAATAGTTTCTTAGTGTAAAATCTTCTACTTATTTAATAACATTTACTTTTTCATTTTTCATTATATAATTTCTATATAGCAGGGGGACTTCACTCTAGAAAAGTTATTTCAAGGGGCATAACTTTTAATAACATTTATATATATTTTATAGTCATATTGTTGGACTTACTTGCACTATTGTTAAACTCTTTGTCTATAGTTATTTTCAGGCATATGAGTTATAATAAATAATGATATAATCTTTAAGTCATTTTCAAAGTTTGCATAAAAATAATGCATAACATTGTAACCCATCTTTTTCTGCTTAAAGAACTTATCAACTGTCATGTCGGTGATTAAAAACAGTTTTCATTAAAAATAATGAATGGTGTGTGGAAGGACATTCTTTTAAGTTACTGTGCGCCAGGAGCTGGGCGAAACCACGCCGGGTCAGATAGATAGACAGACAGACAGATAGTCGGGAACGGAAGCTTATTTGACTACTTATATGAATTAAATGACATGCTCCCCACCAGGGACTGGGTGAAGCCGGGCCGGGTCAGACAGACAGACAGACAGACAGATAGACAGACAGACAGATAGTCGGGAACGGGAGAGCTATATGACTACTTATATGAATTAAAATGAGATGCTCCCCACCAGGGACTGGGTGAAGCCGGGCCGGGACAGACAGACAGACAGATAGACAGACAAACGGATAGTCGGGAACGGGAGAGCTTATATGACTACGTATATGAATTAAATGAGATGCTCCCCACCAGGGACTGGGTGAAGCCGGGCCGGGTCAGACAGACAGACAGACAGACAGATAGACAGACAGACAGATAGTCGGGAACGGGAGAGCTTATATGACTACTTATATGAATTAAATGAGATGCTCCCCACCAGGGACTGGGTGAAGCCGGGCCGGGTCAGCCAGACAGACAGACAGACAAACAAGCAGACAGACAGACTGATAGATAGATAGATCCCCTCCAGGGCCTGGGCGAAGCCGGGCCGGGTCAGCTAGTTATTTAATAAATTAGGCAATTTATGCCGGCATGGTGTCAATGGCAACGAGAAAAGGGGTGTTTGGGTACTACATAGAACCTGTACTTTTGTATGGAAGGGAAACGTGGAAACGTGAACGCGGCTCGTGACAGGCCAAACATGCCTTCAACGGCATGAAATCAGTATTACCATCTAGAAGAGTGATTAACAACGCATTAAAACTGAGAATTATCAAGTGCTACGTATATTCAACACTATTGCATGGCGCGGAAGTCTGGACATTGAACAAGCAACTAGAAAGTCGAAAAGATGCCCTGGAGATGTGGATATACAGAAGAGTATGCCGTATTTCATGGAAACAGACATAATCAAATACAAATGTTCTAGAAAACCTGGTAATGAAAAGGAGTTGATGAAATAAATAAAAATGAGGCTAGTGGAATATTTTGGCCACGTTAAAAGACAACGCTATAATAAAAACTATACTGGAGAGCAAGGTTGAGGGCAAGCGAGCAAGAGGTAGACAACGATACAAGTGCGAAGATAACATCTAGAGATGGACTAACATCGGTCTTACAGAATGTACAGTCAGGGCGAGAGACAATGTTGGAGTTCCATTGCAGCCAACCTTCATTGTGGATGCGGCACCTGATTGATTGATTGATTGATTGAATTGATTGATTGATTGATTGATTGATTGATTGAAACGTGGACAATGAGCAGACCAGCTCAAAAACATCTCATGGCAGTGGAAATGTTGTATGTAGGGGAAATGCAAAGAATACCATTGGCAGACAGAAAAACTATTGAGCAAGTCCTACAAGAGAACATATGAAAACCGTAAACTGAATACAAAAATTAGACGCAGACAGTCAATATCTGTTTGAGCATGTTATGAGAAGAAATAAACTGGAGAATTTGGTGGCAAACGGTAAGAAGACTGAGGGGAGAGGGAGAGAGAGAGAGAGAACGAACAAGGAGAAGGCAGAGAAGTAAATACCTGGATGGCTTGGCCACGTGGCATATTCGAGACAAAAACACGGAGCTGATCCACGACTATGGTGATCGCATAAGATGGCGAAACATGAGCGCCCACGCTTATCGACATGACACATGATGATGACGACAAAACCGACTAAATTACCCACTGATGCTGCTTGTTCTATAAAAATATATGCCCATATGCCAAATGCGCCTTAAGCGTGTAAAAATGCCCTTTACATTCGTTTTTCATCTGCAGGCAATTTATGACACTTAACAAAGTCAATTATTAACCATTTGATAAAGTGTAATTTACCCCAGTCTAATGCATGTATTAGCCAATTTTCTTCATTACACAAAGCCAGGAATGTACATTTTAAGTAGGTTCATAAGCGCCCCATTAAACGTTATTAACTTAATGGCATGTCTGGCAATGTGTGAACTTCGCTGTGCTAATTGGGTGTCTTGTAACGGTGGCGTTTATTTCAGGTCCTCGTTCTGGGGACGGGCGAATCCGGACTGGAAGCTGTGTCAATTTGGTCGTCAGCAATCGCCAATTAATATAGAACCGTCCCGACTTTTGTACGATCCGAATCTGAAGATGTTGAAGTTCGATGCTGCCATGGTAAAAGTTTGTGAATGAATGTGTTGTCTGTAGTCTGATTTTCTGTACCCTCTCTCTCTCTCTCTCTCTCTCTCTCTCTCTCTCTCTCTCTCTCTCTCTCTCTCTCTCTCTCTGTCTCTGTCTGTGTGTATGTGTGTATGTGTGTGTGTGTGTTTGTTGTGTAGCTCTCTTGTCCTCTGTGTTTGTCTCGGTCTAAATCTCTTCTTCCGTCGCTCTCTCTCGCTCTCACTTCTTCTTTCTCTCTCGTCCTCACTCATTCTAACGGTCTCTCTCTCCTCTCTCTCTCTCTCTCTCTCTCTCTCTCTCTCTCTCTCTCTCTCTCTCTCTCTCTTGCTTCCTCTTTCACTCTCGTCCTCTCTCATTCTGTCTTTCTTTCTCACTTTTCTTTCTCGTTCTCTCTCTCTTCCTCTTTCTCTCTTTTTCTTCCTCTCTTTCTTCCTCTCTCTACCTCTCTCCCCCTCTCCCACTCACGCACTCTCTGCCTTACTCTACCTCTCTCGCTCTTTCTCTCCTCTCTCTCTCTCTCTCTCTCTCTCTCTCTCTCTCTCTCTCTCTCTCTCTCTCTCTCTCTCTCTCTCTCTCTCTCTCTCTTTCTCCGCCAGCAATCACCAATGTATATAGTACCGTCCCGACGTTTGTCTGAAGATGTCGAGAATCGATGCTGCAATGGTACAAATTTGTGAACATCTGAACAATAAAAGGAGCGGCTGAGAGGAGTAGCTGGCCGAGTGGGGCACTGCTGGCCGAGTGTCTAAAACACCAGTTTCTCCTTCAGGAAACCCCAGTTCGAATCTTCGGTAAGGTGTAGATTTTTTTTTTTTTTTATTGTCCATTGGGGACAAAAAGAAAAGCTCTAACCTGCACAGTTCGCCGTTACTGCACTAGCCAGGTGGCCTTAATTCCCCAGGCTCAAGACCTCAAGGTACTGTAGGCAGTATATGACGTGACAGAACGATACAATTCACTCTAAAATAACAATCCTGGCGAGTAAAACCAGTCCAATGACTAGATACGCAAGTTTTGATCTGAACCGACCGTGGCAGTAAGCCGGCGCCCAACCGTGAACCGTTTAACACTGGCACCAACAGAACAGCAAACTTAATTATGCCAGGAAATTGCTGTCTGCAGGCAACAAGGGAAACAATTTAATTTTCCAACCGCAAATAATCGATAACTTGCAAAGAGTTGTTGTTTCCTGGCGTGCAATGGCATGGCGAGCTTTAACACGCTTCATATCACCCTAGGGCTGGTATAGTTCTTCTACCGCTTCGCTCGGCGTGACGAGGACGTTAGAGGTGTGTTTGCTGTAAGTCTGGGATGTTTGCCTGACGCATTCAATGTTATGGTCATCGTAGAATGAACCAACATTGTAGCTGGGAAGTTACCATAAAGAAAGACATGCAAAGAAGCAACGAGCGTTTTACAAAATGTCTGTATCGACGAAGAAAATACCAGAATACGTTAGAGAATTGAAGTATCACAATCAGATGTCTGAATGGAATGAGACACTAGGAATAAACAATAAAGTTGGGAACTAATGAACGAATTCAGGAACAGACGAGAGAACGAACTTATATAAAAAGGCCTTGGGGCCATGTCCCCGGCGGGCCCTCCACTGAGAGTCTCATCATCCTCATCCAGTGCCTTACAGGCTAGCGTTGGTGATCATGCCTCGCCACAAATTGCGATATCCGACGGCATGGATTAATTCGTGTGTTGATTCTCTTCCGTGCCATGATAAAAGACTGCCAAGAACTACCTCACGCTGTCTTCCTCTCTCTCTCTCTCTCTCTCTCTCTCTCTCTCTCTCTCTCTCTCTCTCTCTCTCTCTCTCTCTCTCTCTCTCTCTCTCTCTTCTCTCTCCACAAATCTGTCCGGTTGAGACAACAGTTTTTGTCTTTTCCTAATTTAGCCAAAAAATTATGACTGCGTCTTTCTTATTTCTGTGATAACATAAACAGGCGGAAGGCAGAAGAAAACCACCGTTGTATTTTCACAAGACAATCAAGCCTCTAAACAAAACAAAACGGAGTCTAAGCAAGGTAAATGCCACGAAAAAAATCGACAAAGGGGGACACTTCTGATGATCAGAGCCCTCCTGTCTTGCTGGATCTCGCGGTGGAGTTCATACTACACAAATGCCATCAATCGGCGTGCTTTATGCCGACTGCATGTTTATACAGTCCTTGACAATATCGTCCAATGTGTGGTCACAAGACTGGATCTTCTGTATACTTGAAGTTATCAATATGAATACCATTCAATTCACGAGTAAGCTACAACTAGCAACTGTGTTGTTCGGATAGCAGTTATCGACGTCAGCCCGGTTAGCTCAGTCGGTAGAGCATCAGACTTTTAATCTGAGGGTCAAGGGTTCAAGTCCCTTATCGGGCGTAATTTTTTTTTGTTAATATTTTTTTTTTTTTAAACTTGGTTATCTTATTAAATCGCTAGTGAGTTTTGAAATATCAAGTTATGTACATTAGTATATGAAGAGTAACAAACATCTCGAAGGCGAATATGAAAGACGGAGAAAGAAAGGCAGTCATGACCCGGACGGGCCCGCCCCTGAGAGTTTCGGGAAGGTAAAGGCTCCGAAACGTTCGGCGGGAGGGGAGGGGGATGTGGGATGACTCTTTCTGATGATCAGAAGTAGAATCCGCTGCGGAGTTGTTGCCACTTGTGCATAAAGACTTGCAGATTGTGAGAGTGGCAAATAAAACACGGATTAATCCCAGGGTTAATTTTGCGATCGCTCGATGTTAGCTCGAGCATAATCCACAACAATACTTCTACTAGTAATAGTTGCTGCTACTATTGCACTAGGTGTCAGGTCTCAGTCAGATATCACTGAGCTACCGTATGACAGTAGACGGTACTACCTGCTGTCTGTCAGCGCCGAATGGTGGGCGGCGCTTACCACACTCCACATCACATTGTGTCAATGGCTTCGGGCGGAGGAGTGTAATTGAGAGGGTACAAGCCTTACCCTAGATCGAGGAATTGCAACCTAATACCTAAATGTCATGACAGGGCAGACCAGACCCTAAGCCTTGGTTGACAACTGGTCTAGGATCGAAGCTCCGACAGGCGGACAGTCAAAGCATTGTTTTGCTGACTCGGCAGCTTCTGCAGTTTGTTTTGTTCCAGATATATCGGTGTTATCTTCCCTCTGGAGTAAACTAGGCAGGCCGAGAGAGGGATCATGCTACATGGGCAACACATGGTCTGTACAGTTCAGCCCAGGCTTTGTTCTATGGGGAGGTATAACTCACTGTTATCACTTTTTGAAGCACGATGTAACAAATTATCGTCTGTCAAGACGGCCAGGTGCCAGAAAACTGTTGCACAAGACTGATTTTTGCGCGTGGACTAGTGTTCCCTATTACCAGCGTCAACCGCCACCAGGCGAATCCTTCACCGACTTCTTAGGTACTTGTAATTTACTCCACCAAGTCAAGGACGAGAAGTCAAAATTTCAGCCCAGCTGACAGGTGTAGAAGTTGAATCCATTACGCTATGAACAGAAGAGACAGTTTAAGTACAAAAGCTAAAGTTAAAAGTCAGTTGTGTGTCTTTTACAGGACGTTGCAATCAACCTATACATTATTGAATTTTGTTATTTACTAGACTGTTATTTAATATATATTTAGTTTAGTTGTTGCCGAAATACAAATCCTCTGTCAACACGCCCTTTGGTACCCCACTACACATCATCTATAAAGTAAAGTTCAATCAATCAATCAATCAATCAATCAATCAATCTATCTGTCGATACCCCCGTTGTTCCTCGACTCCAACTCCCTATCGACACAAGTGTTTGTTCCTCGACTCCAACTCCCTGTCGACACAGGTGTTAGTTCCTCGACTCTACCCCTTTTACAACACGCTCTATGATCCTTCACTCCACTTCTTCGGTAGACATACCCTGTGATTCTTCCCTACACACCGTCTATCAACACGCCTTTATTCCTTGACCCCTCCTCTATGGCCCCGCCCTTAATTCCCCGACTCCACCCCCTCTTTAAACACGCCCATCGCCAATACTAACCAATACATATCTCTGCGCAGGTTGCTGGACTACTTCTCAACACAGGGCATGAAATCACACTGGAGATCAAGGGCGAAGGAATGAACCTTCTAAACGTCAGCGAAGGACCACTATCGTATACCTACAGGCTTGCAGAGATCAAGTTTCACCTGGCCACCAATGATTCGCTGGGGTCTGAACATCGGGTCTCCGGTAGATCATTTCCAGGAGAAGTAAGATTGACGTGTTTCTGTCTATTCCAACTGAACGCCCTTGGGCAAGGTGGAGTACTTGTAAGTGGGGAGTCTTCGCGGCGAAGTGATTATGCCCCGAAAGTTGTGGGTTCGATTCCGGGCTATGCGGTTCGGTTATATGAATGTAGATGTCTCGGAGACTCCTGGGAAGACTCGGGGGCTCCCTATACATGAATTATGTCCAAATTCATAGTTGTGGATTCATGTCGATGATATACCTGCATAATTAAGACATCTTTTTTAGGGATGTCCAGTTGGTCATGCGTCGAAGTACACGTGTTCCTGTTTGGAGGCGATGTCAGTCATTTGGAGGTGACAGGTTCGAATCCCGGTCGGCAACTATAGCTTTTAATGTCGATGTTGTCTGGTGCATCCTCTAGTCTCTATTTCTTTCTACAACTTTTATGAGCGCCAAACAATACATGTATTTATTTATTAGCTGTCGTAGTGTATTTAATTCGTAGTGTAATTAGTGTATTTAGTATTTATTAGCTATCGTAGTGTATTTATGAGCGCCAAACAATACATGTATTTATTTATTAGCTGTCGTAGTGGCCTCAAAGGGTTCCCCAACTGATATAAAATTAGCTGTCGTAGTGGCCTCAAAGGTTTCCCCAATTGATATAACAGTAGCTGTCGTAGTGGCCTCAAAGGGTTCCCCAACTGATATAACATTAACTGTCGTAATGGCGTCAAAGTGTTCCCCAACTGATATAAAATTAGCTGTCGTAGTGGCGTCAAAGGGTTCCCCAATTGATATAACATTAGCTGTCGTAGTGGCGTCAAAGGGTTCCCCAACTGATATAACATTAGCTGTTGTAGTGGCGTCAAAGTTTTCCCCAATTGATATAACATTAGCTGTCGTAGTGGCGTCAAAGGGTTCCCCAAATGATATAACATTAGCTGTCGTAGTGGCGTCAAAGGGTTCTCCAAATGCTATAACATTAGATGTCGTAGTGGCGTCAAAAGGTTCCCCAACTGATATAACATTAGCTGTTGTAGTGGCATAAAAGGGTTCCCCAATTGATATAACATTAGCTGTCGTAATGCGTCAAAGGGTTGCCCAACTGATACAACATTAGTTGTCGTAGTGGCGTCAAAGGGTTCCCCAACTGATATAACATTAGCTGTCGTAGTGGCGTCAAAGGGTTGCCCAATTGATATAACATTAGCTGTCGCAGAGGCGTCAAAGGGTTGCCCAATTGATACAACATTAGCTGTCGTAGTGGCGTCGAAGGGTGCCCCAGTCGATATAACATTAGCTGTCGTAGTGGCGTCAAAGGGTTCCCCGGTCGATATAACATTAGCTGTCGTAGTGGCGTCAAAGGGTTCCTCAATTGATATAACATTAGCTGTCGTAGTGGCGTCAAAGTGTTCCTCAATTGATATAACATCAGCTGCCGTAGTGGCGTCGAAGGGTGCCCCAGGTCGATATAACATTAGCTGTCGTAGTGGCGTCATAGGGTTCCCAGTCGATATAACATTAGCTTTCGTAGTGGCATCAAAGGGTTCCCCAGTCGATATAACAGTAGCTGTTGTAGTGACGTCAAAGGGTTCCCCAGTCGATATAACATTAGCTGTCGTAGTGGCGTCAAAGGGTGCCCCAGTCGATATAACATTAGCTGTCGTAGTGGCGTCAAAGGATTCCCCAGTCGATATAACATTAGCTGTCGTAGTGGCGTCAAAGGGTTCCTCAATTGATATAACATTAGCTGTCATAGTGGCGTCAAAGTGTTCCTCAATTGATATAACATCAGCTGCCGTAGTGGCGTCGAAGGGTGCCCCAGTCGATATAACATTAGCTGTCGTAGTGGCGTCATAGGGTTCCCCAGTCGATATAACATTAGCTGTCGTAGTGGCATCAAAGGGTTCCCCAGTCGATATAACAGTAGCTGTTGTAGTGACGTCAAAGGGTTCCCCAGTCGATATAACATTAGCTGTCGTAGTGGCGTCATAGGGTTCCCCAGTCGATATAACATTAGCTGTCGTAGTGGCATCAAAGGGTTCCCCAGTCGATATAACAGTAGCTGTTGTAGTGACGTCAAAGGGTTCCCCAGTCGATATAACATTAGCTGTCGTAGTGGCGTCAAAGGGTTCCCCAATTGATATAACATTAGCTGTTGTAGTGACGTCAAAGGGTTCCCCAACTGATATAACATTAGCTGTCGTAGTGGCGTCAAAGTGTTCCTCAATTGATATAACATTAGCTGTCGTAGTGGCATCAAAGGGTTCCCCAATTGATATAACAGTAGCTGTTGTAGTGACGTCAAAGGGTTCCCCAATTGATATAACAGTAGCTGTTGTAGTGACGTCAAAGGGTTCCAAAATTGATATAACATTAGCTGTCGTAGTGGTGTCAAAGGGTTCCCCAACTGATATAACATTAGCTGTCGTAGTGGCGTCAAAGTGTTCCTCAATTGATATAACATTAGCTGCAGTAGTGGCGTTGAAGGGTGCCCCAGTCGATATAACATTAGCTGTAGTAGTGGCATCAAAGAGTTCCCCAATTGATATAACATTAGCTGTCGTAGTGGCATCAAAGAGTTCCCCAATTGATGTAACATTAGCTGTTGTAGTGACGTCAAAGTGTTCCAAAAGTGATATAACATTAGCTGTCGTAGGGGCGTCAATTGATATAACATTATGAGTCTAGCACCAAATGCCCAACGCGCCCTCAGGCGTGTAAAGGTATTCTTTACTCATTTACTTAACCATTTACCCAGTCGACGTGCGTAGTGAAGTGGTTACGAACGCAATTCGAAAACCTGCATACCGCGTTAGAAACACGGGATACGGCATATTTGGAAACAGACCGCCTTGCGCTGGTATATTATACAATGTATGAGTGCCGGTCTTTCAGAAAGCAATGGCAAGCTACCGAATGTAAACTTGCTGAGAAATCATAAACAACCACATACAAACAATGTTGATGTCCACAGCGGTGTCCTGTAAAGGATATGCAACTAACTTTGTTGCCCAGGACGTCTCAACACGTAAAAAGGATTCTTTACTTTCTGTTACTTATCAGCAACTGTCACATGCTTAAGAATAAGTTGATAAGGATGAGGAGAAGATAGAGGAGGGGGAGGAGGTGGATGTGTGGAAGATGAAGAGATTAGTCAAGCAAGGAAAACGAATTGGCAACAAAAGAGATAACTCCCACACAGCACACAAAATATAACCAACCAAAGCGATCATTTGTGTGGACCTGCCCACAGAGACTAAAAAGTTTGTCCAGCTCCCAACAGAACCAGCTCTGGAATTAATATTCCTGCGCAATTTAACACCAGGTGGCGGTAATCACGGAGCGACTAATCAGAACGTGACATTTTGTTCACGTGATTGGCGCTAGAAGTAATTTATTCACATTTGCCAGATTTTTCCAGAGTTGCAGCGGGGAATTGGTCCTTGCTAATTGAAGACGTGGACGAACCAAGAGGGAAAACAAGTAAATGGGCAAAGAAGTGAAATATTATAATAATCGTTTAACTGTTCCCCTTGCTGAAGACAAACGATATGCATTGGTTGGTAGACCCTTTCTTGTTCCTGTCTAGGTATTTGTGGTGGTGTAGTTATTAGTGCGCTCGGCAATCAACATAGTGTCCTTGAGTTCGTCCCTTTGTAGTTTCTGTTGTTGTTGTTGTTGTTGTTGTTGTTGTTGTTGTTGTTGTTGTTGTTTTGTTTTGTGTGTGTGTGCTTTTTTTTTTTTTTTTGGGGGGGGGGGGGGGGGGGACTCCGTGGCGAAGTGGTCAAGCCATTTGACTCAGACTCCGAAGGTTGTGGGTTCGATTCCGGGCAGGGTCCTTCGGTTCACGAGTGCATTTTTTCGGAGACTCCAAGGGGTCGTCGCTGGAGCTACGGAGTTCGTCCTTTGTGCGACGCTTTCGGCAACCCGCGCTGCGGAAAAAAGACTGAGCCATATGGGATAAAAACCCGGTGCAGTGAAGTCGACCCTGTCGACTTTTAAGCGACTTTTTTTTCCTGTCTGTATCTCTCTGCCTCTCACATTCATTTCTTTGGCGCGTGGGTTAGTGAGCGTCGTTTTACAGTCCTAACATATTGGGTCGAATTCAACCTCAGGTCATTAGTCAGCGGATCTTTTTGCGTTGATTTTTTACAATGATATGAGCTTCGGCCGTTCAAAAGGCAATGGTAAGCTATTGAACGTACAATTGCCTAGAAAATCACAAATAGTCAATAAATGTTGGTTGACTGTCCTGTAAAGGACATATAACAAATGTTCACAGAGTCATGCTGTTGTAACTTAGATAAAGCTAGCATTTAGCCGTCCTGACCCCTAGGGTAGTGCATCGGTAGTTCAGCATTCTCAAATAAGGACGAAATACCCGGAGGAGTCGTGTGCACATTGCGAAATTTACAAATCCTCAGGCAGCTGGAGATCACCAAGAGCAGGTCGAAAAACCGCTGCCTAGGCAAGTTCACAAAGGTTGAAAACCTACCCACAAAAGATGATTTAGAACAGACGTGATTCTGGAATGCACGCATGTGGGTCCTCACCGGTGCTGCGGAATTACGATGAGATGCTCCTGGTTTGATCTATGATGTGGATACTGGAGCACTTACGGAGATATCTGTCCAATCAAAATTATCTTTAGCTGGGCGAAAAAAACCGTAGCAGGAAACTACTGTGGGTAACTGAAGTGTTAGGGTAATCATATTGTGTGGGTTTGAGTGCATGGGGGAATAGGTGTTCAGTCTTTCCCTCCCGTGTCGGACGACGAGAGCGCGCATCATGTGCTAATGGGTCTATAAAAATATGGAGTTAGCACCGTATACTTAGTATTAACAAGTCCTTTGCTTACTTGTACTTATCACCAACGGCTACAGCTAAAGAAGAGGAGGAGGGGGAAGCCGAGGAGGAGGAGGAGATAGCAGAGGAGGAGGGGGGGAAGCCGAGGAGGAGGAAGCCCGGGTGGAAGAAGAAAAGACGGAGTAGGAGACGAATAAGAAAAAAAAATATTTTTTTAAACAAGGACGACAATTTAACATCTGAAGCAGTAAAACCAAACACACACAATATAACCAACCGAAGCGATCATAAAGAATTCAGATTTGTGTGGACCTGCCCACAGAGACTAACAGGTTTGTCCAGCTCCCAACAGAACCCTCTCTGGAATTAATATTCCTGCGCAATTTAACACCAGGTGGCGGTAATCACGGAGCGACTAATCAGAATGTGACATTTTGTTCACGTGATTAGTGCTAGAAGTAATTTATTCACATTTGCCACATTTTTCCGGAGTTGCAGCGGGGATTTGGTCCTTGCTAATGAAGACGTGGACGGAACCAATAAAAATGTAAATTCGCAAAGTGGCGAAATGTTATTATAATCTTCTAATTGCTCCACTAATTCCTTATCATTTATGACAATCGCCATGTATTGATCGTAAACTTTTCCCTGTTCTTCTTTTGTTCTCTTTACCCCACAGAGTCGTAATTTTGCCAAATAGAAAAATGATGGTGTTCTTCCGTCTGATTCTGGGGTAGCGGACTGGAGGTCTAGCCTATTCGGAAAAGGAAGACATTCTCCTAGCAAGAGTGTGCACATTGTGCACGACATCCATCCATCAGCAGTTGGAAATGCAAGAGAAAAGTTATCACTTCACAGCGAGACCTCCTGGAGTCCTATTGTTTTCAAGACTACCGCTGAAAGAGAGTAGAAGATTTGGAGAACATTCCTTACCAATCACGGACAACGTGGTTTTCAACAGTAGCAGAAAATATAATATAAAAGCACTGAATTATCGGGAAAAACTCCAGCTGATGGGAAATGCACAGACTTGCACAGCTTAACGACAACACTACAGCTGGCGAAAGAAAGTACGAGGGTCGGTCAATAAGTAATGCCTCCTATTTTTATCTTTGTAAATACTTTATCGGTGTGCAATTTATTAATTTAGCGTGATTCCTCCCTCACCCACTCTTCTGCACTGTATATCACTACCAACCTGTTTCAGAAACAGGTTGCGCAACAGTAACGGTTTAATAACGGCCACCAAAAAAGTTCGGATAAAGCAACGTAATGTCATAGAATTCCGTAATGCTGAAGGCGAGACCCCGATTTGCACCCACGGACGTTTCAGTAATGTTTATGGAGATTCTATAGTGAGTGATAGCATTATCCGACGTTGGGTACGTCGTTCTGACGAACCTGAAGTAGATCAATCCTCATTGGCTGACGCAAAGCGGACTGGCCGTTCGTTAACCGCGTTGACTCCATATAATATTTATCGAGTTGATTCCACCGTGCGCACACCTTTGAATAACCCGGTTCTTTAATGATGGTCTGGGCACTGCCTTTACAAATGGACGACATGGAACATACGCGGGGAAGTCAATAAGTAAGTCACAAATGGCTGTAGAAAAATAACTAAATATAATAACAATTTGAAACCAGTTTTTTATTTATACATACATTGTCCCTTTATTTCTGAACATAATTTCCACCAGCATTGATGTACACATCCCATCAGTTTTATCAGTCATCACAACCCGGCTGCATAGAACGGTGTACTTTGTTTTCTAAACCATGTTTTCACTTCACATTCAACTTCGGCGTCATTCGCGAAATGTCCCGTGTCAAGGTGGGTTTTCAGTGGATTAAAAAGGTGGAACTCTTTAGGGGTCAGTCGGGGCTGTAAGGTGGATGTTCCAGAACTTCCCACCTTAGTTGGTTAATTTTCTCCTGTGTTAATCGAGCTCTAAGTGCTCTGGCATTGTCATGAAGAAGCAAAACTGCTCTTGTCTGCAGTTCTGGACATTTTCTTCGAATTGCATCATGAAGCATCGATAGAACTTCACAGTACTATTCAAAATTCACATTGTCACCTTTCTTCTTGAAATTAGTTAAAAGCACTCCTTGACAAATTCCACAACACTGTCAGCATAACCTTCCCTGCTGATGGCGTAACCTTGAATTTTTGGACACAAGGCGAAGAAGGATATTTCGATTGCATTGAAGCACGCTTTGAGTCACTGGAATATGCCCTTTCTATATGCTGTATATATGCCTATGGCAGATACAGGCTGCGGCTTAAGGCGATTAATCATCCAATGACACTTCATCAGTTAACGAGCCTTTTCCCTTCTAGGCTGCGCTTTAGAGATAACTTCTGCCCTGAACTTCCGAATCAAATCCAATGCGTCACTTCTAACGAACCTTACAACTCCACGTCTTTTATATCAAAAACTACTATTCAACCCACTTTGTGGCGCAGGCATGAAACAAGATCGACATACTCCCCTGTTTGCCAACATTAATCTCCCATTTTCCCCGTTGCTTTACTCCACTCCAACGCCTGATACCCCCAAATATACTATTACAGCATTTCTCATCTTTGAACGGTTCCGAAATGGTGCGGACAAATTGGCCAACTCGATATGCTAAATTAACTTTCGAGATCGGTGGTCATAAAGACACATTGGTTTTGCTGGGAACTCGGAAAATGTGGCTGGTGTACGCCCACTCGCTGGACATTGAATACAATGATAGCTGGGAGAGTTCTGGGTTTTATTTTCATTGCGCGCCCCTTCTCTCTCTCTCTCTCTCTCTCTCTCTCTCTCTCTCTCTCTCTCTCTCTCTCTCTCTCTCTCTCTCTCTCTCTCTCTCTCTCTCTCTCACTTTCTCGCTCGCTCTCTCTCTATGTTTCTCTCTTTGTCTGTCTGTCTTATCTGTCTAACTTTCTGCCTGTCTGTCTGTCTATCCATCCATCCATCCAATTCTTAACCCTTTGAAAATACAGATTGTTCGTACGTTTGTCCGATCCGTTCTACCTACCTACCTACATACCTACTTACCTACCTACCTACCTACCTAATACTTACCTACCTGCCTACCTACCTACATACCCACCTACATACCTACCTACCTACCTACATACCAACCTACCTACTTACTTACCTACCACGTGCCTGCCTGCCTGTCTTTCTCTCATTATTTTCCAGTGATCCCTCTTGATTATTCTTTCTCACAATATTTCTTTTTTCACTCCATTTCACTCCATTTATCTTCTTTCTTTCTTTCTTTCTTTCTTTCTTTCTTTCTTTCTTTCTTTCTTTCTTTCTTTCTTTCTTTCTTTCTTTCTTTCTTTTATTTCTTTCTTTCTTTTCTTTCTTTCTTTCTTTCTTTCTTTTCTTTCTTTACTTGCATTTTCTCGTATTCCTTCTTTTTTCATCGGTTGTACATCTTTTATCCTACATCTGCAGGATATCTTTCATGTCCTAAACCACCACCCTGTTGGTCGGACGCCAGCCACTTCTCCCAGAAACCACGCCTGCCAACACAGTTCTTTCCAAAAGCACGTCACGCTTAATGTGGCCAGAGTATTCGAGTTTCGGAGACATGACGCTGTTGTGTGGGCCAGTTGTCTACAATGTTAGCATCTTGCAAATTGTCAGTATCTTTCTTCTTCTATATCTATGCTAGTTTTCTTCTTCTTTTTTTTTTTTCCCTTGTTTCTGTTGCTTTCACTCACTATGAACTCAAGCGTAGTCCATACACATGCTTCTACCTCTAGTGTACTGGGCTGATTATTGCGTGTGGATTAACTTTCACTATTACCAGTGTCCCTCGCCATCAGGCGAACCCGCTACGACTTCTGAAGTACTTGTAATTTACACCCCCATGTCAGGGAAAAGAAGTCAACATTTTAGTCCAAAATGACCGGTGTAAGTGTTGAACCCGCTGCCCCAGCATCAGCACACTGGAAGGTTAATAGCAAGCGCTCTTATCCACTCGGCCATGCTGATCTCCCATCCACGGGTTGCCGGGGCCCATACGGGGGAGCAAAGAATAGTAACATGTTGCCTACCATGCACGTCGTAAGAGGCGACTAAGGAGGCTATGGTTCCGCCGCCCTGCTACTGAGTGAGTGCGTGGCGCGACACTGTGAGCTGTGAATTTCGCGTGGAATGCTTTTGCATCTGTCCGCGGTTGTTTTTAGCGTGAACTGCGTGTTCGGATCGATGGCGACCGGCTGCTGCTGGATTGACTGATTTGCCTTTTTGGTTCACTAGCACTTTTTTTCAGGAGACTCCTGTAGCTACGGAGTTCGTGCTTTGTGCGGCGCTTTCGGTGGGTCGCCCTGCGGAAAGAGACCGAGCCATATGGGATAAAACCCGGATCAATGAAGTCTTTCTGGAAACTGCCATTTCCATCGACGATGAACTGTATTTTTCGTGGAGGACTTTTGTGTTGGCATTCTGGAGGCGGCATTATGCACAGTGTACCTGTGCGGCTGTTGGCCTTGCCGACACTCCTGTCTATTCCATTGTTCACATAGGGCAGTGGGGAGCATTTTGTGTGCTATTCACTGGCACAGGAACGGAGCAATATGGGGACGACCCGTTGCCATGAAGTTGGAACCGCGACTAACTAACTAACTAAGAATGTTTTTATGTACATGATGATATAATGATATGCATTTATAACTGTAATTATTAGACGTGATAGTAATAATGTGTTTCGGAGATTACGCTTGGAGTTAAAGTCAGTCCTGTAATTAGTATTTTATAACAATCCGTGTTAAATCCAGGCAGGGAATTATTACAGAATGCAGGGATGTTATATTTTTCGCTTCAATTACAGCGTAATATCTGTTTCGTTTACTGTCTTTTCCTGTTGGATTATTACTATAATTTGTTTCGATGCTTCCGGTGTGTTAGGATTCTAATTTTAGAACTACTGGTTTGGGGGATAACACCACAACAGTGAGAGTCAAACGTCCTAAGAAACCCCCGGGAAGGTTAACCCGGTCAACAAATGCCCGCAGAAGTCAGATGTGTCGGCCTAACGGCGCAAGAAGCAGCTCTGCTGTAAACAGGCACAACGCAATCACGTCCGGAAAAAAACTCCGGTGAACGCAGAAGAAGAAGAAGAAGAAGAAGAAGAAGAAAAAGAGAAGAAGAAGAAGAAGAAAAAAAGAAAAGAAAGAAGAAGAAGAAGAAGAAGAACTACTGGTTCTAACAGAAGCGGGGTGGGTGGTGGTGGGAGAGGGGGGGGGGGGGGAGTGGCTACGTTGATAACGGCATGGGTGAAATAGGAAGAGGTTTCGATCTCGACGTTCGCTGGGTTTATTCTGGGACCCAAAAACACAACCGTTTTTTTTTCCCCCCTTTTTCCTCTTTTTTAAGGTGAGTTAGTTGAGGGGAGCAAGAATCGGCACTGGGGATTTCAACGTGCTCCTCCCCCCTTCAAAACCAGCGAAGAGTCCCGACACTAATGTTACCAAGTGTAATCTGATTATTGCGTTGGTCTTTTTCCTCGGAGAACTGAGTTCGGCCAGATCCTCGGGTACCCTCCCCCAAACAAAAGGCAAAGGCAGTTAGCTTGAATGCTTGTAGAGAGTCCCGGGCAGTAGTAGAAAGTTTCTTAAAAGGGGTTGAATTTCTTCCGGTTAACCCCCCTTTAAATTAAAAAAATTCCCGGTTCTGTCTGTTGTCTGTCTGTTTTGTCTGTCTGTCTGTCTGTGTCTGTCTGTCTGTTGTCTGTCTTGCCCCTCCCCCCCCTTCTTCTTTTCTTCCTTCTTCTCTTCTTCTCTTCTTCTTCTTCTTTTTCTCCCTTTTCCGGTCCTGTCGTCGTCTCCGGGCCCCAAAAAAAAAACCCCCCCCCCCACCCGTCATCTTAAAACATTTCCCCGTTTTTCGTGTCTGCCCCCGCGTCTGTTGTTCGGGCTAAATCCTAAAGGCCCGCCTTTTGCTGTCTTTTTTAAATTTTTTGTGTTTGTCTTTTCCCCACGTTTTCCTTTTTCTGTTTTTAATTCTTGTTCTTTTTCACTTTGGGGTCCTTGTTTTACCTGTCCTTGTGGCCTCACGGCGCCGGAATCCCAAAGGCTGGCTTTTGCTGTGCTCCCCCGGGCCCGGTCCCTTTTTCTCACTGTCTGTCTGTTTGTCTGTTTTTTTCTCACGTCTGTTGTCTGTCTGTCTGTCTGTCTTTTTTCCTCACTGTCTGTCTGTCTGTCTGTCTTTTTTCCTCACTGTCTGTCTGTCTGTCTGTCTGTCTTTTTTCCTCACTGTCTGTCTGTTTGTCTGTCTTTTTTCCTCACTGTCTGTCTGTCTGTCTGTCTGTCTGTCTTTTTTCCTCACTGTCTGTCTGTCTGTCTGTCTGTCTTTTTTCCTCACTGTCTGTCTGTCTGTCTGTCTGTCTGTCTGTCTGTCTGTCTGTCTGTCTGTCTGTCTGTCTGTCTGTCTCGTTGTTCTTATCACTTTCTCTGTATCTTTATAATGCTCTGTATCTGTCTTTCTTTTCCTTTATATCTCTTTCTATTTCCCCCTCTCTCCCTCCCCTCTCTCTCCCCCTCTCTCTCCTCTCCTTTGTCCTGTTTTGCCTTCTTCCCTATCATTTTCTCTGCCTGTTTGTCTGTCTGGAAACACTTCTCTCTCTCTCTCTCTCTCTCTCTCTCTCTCTCTCTCTCTCTCTCTCTCTCTCTCTCTCTCTCTCTCTCTCTCTCTCTCTCTCTCCTTATTCCAAGGAATCCTGTAACAGATCAAGTCTCCAGAGTACCTACATGACAAAACACCGACCCACACACCACCTGATAACATCATTGAAAACCATTGCCTCGTTTTGCAGATGCACATCATCGCCTACAACAGCGATCTGTATAAGAACGTTACGGAAGCTAGACGATCCGTGAAAGGCCTAGTCATTATTGCTGTCTTCATTGAGGTAGGACTTTTCTTGAATGTCTTAAGATAAACTATTCTCACCAACACGAATATTTCACTATTATTCTGATAATTTTAAGGTATCTTAGATAATCAAAATGTTTTGGGCACGTTATGAGAAGAAGTCAACTTGAAAACTTTGTGACAACTGTCAAACTTGATGGCGAAAACATCACGAGAACGCCAAGGAGATACCTGAATGGCTCGGCTTTATGACATAGTAAAGCATGAACACGACCAGATCCATGATTCTGGTGATCGTGTGAGATGGTGAACCCTGATCATATGAGATAGTGAACCCTGATCATATGAGATAATGAACCCTGATCATATGAGATGATGAACCCTGATCATATGAGATAGTGAACCCTGATCATATGAGATAGTGAACCCTGATCATATGAGATAGTGAACCCTGATCATATGAGATAGTGAACCCTGATCATATGAGATAGTGAACCCTGATCATATGCGATTATGAACCCTGATCATATGAGATGATGAACCCTGATCATATGAGATGATGAACCCTGATCATATGAGATAGTGAACCCTGATCATATGAGATAGTGAACCCTGATCATATGAGATGATGAACCCTGATCATACGAGATAGTGAACCCTGATCATATGAGATAGTGAACCCTGATCATATGAGATGATGAACCCTGATCATACGAGATAGTGAACCCTGATCATATGAGATAGTGAACCCTGATCATATGAGATAGTGAACCCTGATCATTTGAGATAGTGAACCCTGATCATATGAGATGATGAAACCTGATCATATAAGATGGTATACCCTGATCATATGAGATAGTGAATCCTGATCTGATCATATGAGATGATGAACCCTGATCATATGCGATGGTGAACCCTGACCGTCTGAGATGGTGAAACCTGATCGCCCGCGGCTTGGGGTATGGCTCATGATGGTGATGATGATTAAGGCGTCATTAGTGTGGCTCAGTTCTTCCTGTGACTCAGTTCTTTTAATAACCCAGTTCTCCCTGTGGCTTACTTCTTCCGTGACTCAGTTCTTCCTGTGGCTCAGTTCTTTCAATGACTCAGTTCTACCTGTGGCAAAATTCTTCCCGTGGCTCAGTTCTTCCAATAACTAAGTTCTCCCGGTAGCTTAATTCTTCCTGTGGCTCAGTTCGTCCATGGCTCAGTTCTTTCAATATCCAAGTTCTTCCCGTGGATCAGTTTTTCATGTGGCTCAGCTCTTTCAATAACTCAGTTCTCCCAGTGGCTTATTTCTTCCCGTGGTTGAGCTCTTCCCGTGACCCAGTTCTTCCAGTGGCTCAGTTCTTCCTGTGACTCAGTTCTTCCCGTGACTCAGTTCTTTCAATAACTTAGTTCTTCCCGTGGCTTAATTCTCCTTGTGGCTCAATTCTTTCATCTTTCAATTTCTCAGTTCTTCCTGTGGCTTAATTCGTCCTCTGGCTCAGTTCTTTTAATATCTCAGTTCTTCCTGTGGTTTAATTCTTCCTGTGGCTCAGTTCTGTCCATATCTCAGTTCTTTCTGTGGCTTAATTCTTCCTGTGGCTCAGTTCTTCCTGTGGCTTAATTCGTCCTCTGGCTCGGTTCTTTTAATATCTCAGTTCTTCCTGTGGTTTAATTCTTCCTGTGGCTCGGTTCTTTTAATATCTCAGTTCTTCCTGTGGCTTAATTCTTCCTGTGGCTCAGTTCTTTCAATGTCTCAGTTCTTCCCGTGGCCCAGTTCTTCCTGTGGCTCAGTTTTTTTCAATATCTCAGTTCTTCCCGTGGCCCAGTTCTCCAATGGCTCTGTTCTTCCTGTGGCTCAGTTATTCCTGTGGCTCAGTTCTTTAAATATCTCAGTTCTTCCTGTGGCCCAGTTCCCCCATGGCGCATTTCTTCCTGTGGCCCAGTTCTCCCATGGGTCATTTCTTCCCGTGGCTCTGTTCTTCCAATAGTTCAGTTATTCCCGTGGCTCCGTTCTTCCAATAACTCAGTTATTCCCGTGACTCAGTTCTTCCCATGGCTCAGTTCTGACTGTCTCATGTTTAATCTTAGGTCAGTTCTTCATTAGGCTCATTACTTCATGTGGCTAATTTCTTCCTGTGGCTCAGTTCTTTCTGTGACTCATTTCTTTCTTTGCTGAGTTCTTTCTGTGACTCATTTCTTTCTTTGCTCAGTTCTTTCTGTGACTCATTTCTTCCCGTAGCTCATTTATTTCTGTGACTCATTTCTTCCTATGGTTCAGTTCTTCCCGTCGCTCATGTATTCATTTGGCTCAGCTGTGCTCATTTATTCCCATTTCTGGTTGGCTCGATGTGGTGTGCAAAGGATCAATTTAACTGCACACAGATATCTCCATAAGTGCCTCAGTCTCCTATGTTCTTTATAAATCACACAAGGAGAATCTCACAACAGTGCACAAACTCCACAGTGCAGGCGAGAATCCAGATGTGTGTATATCACGATCACCTAAGCTCTAAATATTTTGTGTTTTAGTTTCTATCTATCACACACCTAAATGTATTTGCTTAGTAAATCATAAAGATCTAATTAATGCCGAGGTTTACTTCGATGTCTTGCAAAGGACACGCAACTAACCATACGCAAAACAGCCAACAACGTGAGACGAACCGAACATGGTCTGCTTGAGACAAAGGTGGACGCCCTAACTTCTGATCTAATCCTCGCTCTTCGCACTTCTATTGATCATAACAACTTCCTCAACACCACATGATCGAGATTCTGCACTAGAAGATCCCATTCCATTGTTCGTTGTAATCCCCAATGGGAAGGAATATGATAAGGATTCAATTTTGCACCCTAAAACTTCAGAAAGTCATTACACTCAGTGCAAATTATCTGTCCCCAGTTGGGATTGCACAGCTATATCATAAGACCACAAGACATGGCCAGGTGACTAGAAAATCGTTACTAAGTTGTCACATTAAATATGTTGTGGTGCACAGCTAACCGCCATCGCCGAGGCGACGACAGAGACGAACAGGCTGGCTTCTCACGGCCGAAAGTGCTAGAATATGTGTGGACGGCACGAAGCATTGGGTGCAAGATAACCTCCTCCCCAAGGGCGGGGTGGCTTCAACGTAGGCACAATGCACATATGTTGACAAAGTGGGAAAACGAATCGTACGTCTCGAAAAAGAGTACAACACAGATCAGGAGAGAATTATCCTGAGTGATGACCCGGATGGGACCTTTCCCCAGGGAGTGTAAGGAATGTAAAGGGCCCAAATATTGCAGGAGGGAAGGGACCTCTTCTGGCGATCAGAATCATCCAGTCGTGCTTGCTCCACTGTGGAGTTTTTAATCACTTTTATTTCAGAAAAGATAAGAGCCAGCTGTCTGTCTGTCTGCCTGCCTGCCTGTCTGCCTGTCTGTCTGTCTGTCTGTGTCTGTCTGTCTGTCTGTCTGTCTGTCTGTCTCCCCCTAAATCGTCTAATTTCCCAATAACCCCTGACACATGAATATATTGTCTAACCTAACACAATCTCACAATGTTATATCTACTCTCAGTGTCTGCTCTCCTGGTATTTTGTTTCTTAAGTCTATCTACGAGGTGTATTTTCAATGACTGTGCAGTGTTTGAAAATATTGCCGGTCCAAGTTTTCTATTTACTTATTATGTTGTATGAACTTTACAGAAGGTGAATACAAAACTTGGACCGGCAATATTTTCAAACATTGCACAGTCATTAAAAATACACTCTATATAAGAACTGAGAGTAGTGGAGGTCAGTACGGCAGAATAGATTAGAGTACTTGCTTTTAAACTTATGGTGTGCCAATGGCGAGGTAGCGGGTTCAATCTGTTATGTTAATTGGACTAAAATTTTGACTTCTTGTCCTTGACTTGAGAATGTATATTACAAGTACTGCAGAGGTCGGAGTGGGTTAACCTGATGGTGAGGGATAAGGTTAACAGGGAAAACCAATCCATAGTTCAGCACACTCCAGATCAGTAGGAATTATTAGTTGTAGCATGGGTATTGATTACGATTGAGCTCAAAGCGTCCGAACGACAAACAAAATACAATAACGCGGGCATCGCAGTAGCTAATGCAGTCTCTAACGGCCCAGTAGTCGTGGGATCACTGCTTACCGCAAACTGAATCACATGTTTGACTACATGGCTTCCGGTGTCCACGTAGCCTCATTGTACAACACGTCCCGAAGTAGACCCCGTCATGAGTCTGTGATGTGGTAGGGCTATCACATTATATAGGACTGAATGCACGGACGAATGGTTGCTAGTGTTTACGTCACTTAGCGAGCGACGAACGCAGGCGATCTCTTATGATTTATCATCTTAGCTCCATATTTCCTGTCTAGCCACTTTGTTAACATCACACACCCGGATTACCTCACATACGTGTCCAGTCCATTACATAGAAACAGAGTAACATTATATATATATATATATATATATATATATATATATATATATATATATATATATATATATATATATATATATATATATATATATACATATATATATATTCCATGTAGAGTTATTCATGTTGTATCGGTGTTGTTTGTGTGCTGACGAAGGTTTTGGCCGTAACGTCCATGTTGTCACTTGGGATCGTGTTCTAATAAAGGTTACCGTCAATATCTCATTTTTTTTTTTTTGTGTGACTCATTCAGTGTAGCTTTTTTATCAACTACGCTAATGTAAACATTGTTCCTGAAAGCAGAGGCTGTGGTCGACAAGCACAGAACTGATCGATTGGCTAAGGAAGGAGCAAAAGAAGAACAGCCTGATGTACCCTTTACATACCACCAAAAGAAAAGAATGATCAAATCAGTCAGAAGACCACAAAAACCTACTCAAGACGACTACCACGTTATGGACAGACCAGAACAAGTCATTATTCTGCGCCTCAGAACAGGACACAATAGAATACCCAACCACATGTATACAAAATTCAAGATTGGTGAATCAACCATGTGCAGATGTGGATTGGCGTCGCAGACAGCAGAGCACATACTCCAAGGCTGCCCAATAGACAACATATCTAGGCAAACCTTCTGGCCTAGAGAGACGACAGTGGAAGATAAACTCTGTGGACCGCTAAGTGAACTAAAAAAAGACAGTTAAATTCATACAAGAGACAACATTACAGTTATAGACATATTTCAAGCGAACGAAAGAATAAGAAGAAGAAGAAGAAGAAGAAGAAGAAGAAGAAGAAGAAGAAGAAGAAGAAGAAGAAGAAGAAGAAGAAGAAGAAGAAGAAGAAGAAGAAGAAGAAGAAGAAGAAGAAGAAGAACAAGAAGAAGAAGAAGAAGAAGAAGAAGGAGGAAGAGGAGGAGGAAGAGGAGAAGAAGAAGAAGAAGAAGACGACGACGACGGGGCATTCCCATATATATGCTCCGGCCTCATCTTCAGCAGCCAGCAAAGAGTCCCAATGCAAATGGTACCAGTAGCTGTCTGATTCTATCAGTATGCCCTTTCCTCGGAGTCCTGAGTTTCGACCTGATCCTCATGTCACTCTCTACAGCATCATTCTCTCCAAGCCGTGATGACCTACCTGTTCTTCCACACTTTACACACGATCCCAAGTGTCTTCGACCACATCTACCGTATCACGCACCAATACCCTCACCCAGTGGTGCAGACCCAGCCAATCTGTCCGCCTGTTCGTTTCCCAACACACCAGCATTTTCTCAAGGAAAATTCCAAGATGCTTTCTACTTTTGATTGTTGAATGAAAGCATGCCACTCAGCTCGATGCGGCGCGTCTTAATAAACACGATATCCGTCAAAGACTATTATACATGATAAATGACATCTGATAAAATGATATAACACATGTAGCGTATCAATTAAGTAAGCCAAGTATTGGGCCATTTCACACGTCTTAAATCTCATTGTGCATGCTGCGCTAGACCCACATTTGTAAAGTACAATTTGCACATAGTGGGTGATATAGTCATTATCTAACCGGCCTCTTTTTCTTCCAAAACATTTCTTGATACACATTCGTCGCCTTAAAACTCAGGTCAGTTTTAAGAATCCCAGTCTTCCCCTGTGAGAATCGAACCCGTGACCACTGGTCAGGTAGGCGAGCGTCTAGCCACTGCACTACCGCAGTTTTCGTAGCCATACAGTACTAATAATAAAAGGTTTTCCCATCATGCAGATCGGAACGGAAGTTCACAAGGAGTTTTTTGTCGTATCCAGGCAACTCAAGTGGCTGAGATACAAAGGTATGCGTCACTGTTCTTAGACCCTAGTGAACATTTATTTAATCGAAACGTCGTTTGTTGTGTCCTAGAATACTTATTTTTATTGATTATTTTATAATTATTCAGTCTTCAGTCATTGGAGATTTGTTCGCAATAGACGAGCAATATCTCCGGCGGGCTTATTCTCGCTGGTCGCGGGACCGGCACAGTGGCAGGAGGGGAGATTTGCTGGCAGCAGACGAGCATTATCTCCTTCGGGCCTATTCCCGTTGGTCGTGGGATCCGCACGAGTCTGACGGTAGTACACGTTTACACAGGTCCAGATCACTTGCGATTGATAGGTGTACGTGCCCAGTGGTCCGGGCGGGTATACGACCCTTACCTGCGGGATTTGGCTGAACGCCTCTAAGTCAAGTCCAAAAGGTTTAGGGTCTGGCCAACCTCGCCTCCTGCTCGTGGGGACGAGGTCTCGGAGGTTTGACGCCGAGCCGCCAAAGTTTGCAGCCTACCTTGTTCCAGACGCACTGGTTATCATTTCCTCTGGATCAAACAAGGCAAGGCCGAGAGAGAGAGAGAGAGAGAGGGAACATGTCATTTGGGCACCACGTGTTCTCTGAAGCTCTGCCCAGGCATTGTGAGTTTGAATGTTTGGCCAAATTCCAATCCACATACTTTGGTCTGTCAAGACTGCAAGGTGCCACTCAATTCTTTTTATTCTCTCTCTCTCTCTCTCTCTCTCTCTCTCTCTCTCTCTCTCTCTCTCTCTCTCTCTCTCTCTCTCTTTTTTTTTTCTTTTTTTTTTTTTTTGGGGGGGGGGGGGGGGGGGGGGGGGGTCCACTCTGTGATTATGTTCACCTTTGTAAAGACCGTTGTATGGTATGTACACTATGTCCGTGTTTAGTATGTCATATGTTTAGTATGTCTCATTTATTCGCAGGAGCTACACATCATCATCATCATTATTATCATCATCATCATCATCATCCAGTGCCCTGCCGGCTGGCGTATGCGAGCATGCCTCTCCATAAATTACGATCTTCGACGCCATGGATCAATTCGTGCGTTGACTCCCTTCCGTGCCATGACACAAGACTGTCAATAATCTTTTCACGCTGTCTTCCTCTATCTCTCTTTCGACAAATCTTTCCGGTCGTCACAACATGTTCCAGTTTTTTGTCTTCTCATAACGTGGCCAAAAACGAGAACTCCCTCTTTCTGGTTTTGTGATAAGTTGACTTTGCGACTCAGCTTCCCTTAAAACATCTTGATTGCTCCTTTTTGGCTGTCCAACTAATCTGAGCTACATATGTCCTAACTACATTCCCTTTGATGGCTCTAGTTGTGCCCAGATGTTATAGTTAACTGAAAATTGAGATCTCAGTGGAAAACCCCCCCAGACATTTCTGAATTACGGAAAGAAAGTATTTTAACTATGGAATTATCTACGTACCGCTTTGCTTTGGGTTTTAACATGTTGGTATGGGAGCCTCTCGTTCAGAAATCAGTGGTAAACTACTGAACATAAACTTGCCAGGATATCAACAACAGCAGTAAAATGCTGGTGTTGACAGCGCTGTCCTGTAAATAGGATATGCAAAACAAAATTATATACGTACATTCTACAGATCTCCCCAGATTCACGGGAACTAGTGAGTTTTGCTTAAAGAAAGCGTGTTCCGCAAGACAATGGAATGGTAGTTTTAAAGTGCTTCATACGTCATTGGTAAATAGAATAGGCCAGGGGGCTCAGTGGTCTCGAGGTATGGTGTCGGCCTCGAGTGCTGGAGGTCCCGCGTTCAAGCCCCGCTGAGGGCCGGAATTTTTCAAGTGGACTTCTCTCAATCAATCAATCATGTGCCATGCCGGAAAGCGTGGGCGGTCATGACTCGCCATTTCACTCGATCACCAGAGTCGTGGATCAGATCAGTGTTCCTGTCTCGTCCATGCCATGTGGCCAAGCCATCCAGGTACTTTCCTCTCGGTCTTCCTCTTGGTCTGTTCCCTTCGATCTTGCCAGTTGTCACTAAGTTCTCCAATCCATTTCTTCTCATAACATGTCCAAAAAATTTTGACTGTCTACGTCTAATTTCTCTAATCAATTTACGATTTTCATTTATCTCTTGTAGTACTTGGTAATTGGTTTTTCTGTCTTTCCATGGTATTCTTTGCATTTTCCTCAGAAACCACATTTTTGCAGCCATCAGACGTTTTTCATCTTGACTGCTCATTGTCCAAGTTTCAAATCCATACGAAAGAATAGGCTCTATGTATCCCCTCAACACTCTTTTTCTCGTTTTAATTGATATCTTTTTATTAGTCAGAATGTTTTTCATCTTGCTAAAGGCTACTTTCGCCATGGCGATTCTTGTTATAATCTCTTCAAGGCATCTCCCATCAGATGTTATGACTGTTCAGAGATAATTGTACCGATTCACTTGTTGAAGAATAGTCCCATTTACTTGTATATTACATTGTGGTATTTCGTTCTTCCTAGTGACTACCATAACCTGTGACTTCTCTAGTAACACAATTTCTCCTGGTCTCTGGGTAGTGAGATCGGACGCCCGTGTGTATTGCTGCGCGTGTAAAACATAATCCCTTGGCTATTGGAAATTGAAGAAGAGTAGCCTAACGGCGCAGCCCGGGCACAATTTTGAATTTAAAATCTACCCAAAGTATTTCAGGATCCTCGCCGGTGCTACGGAGTTCGTGCACTGAGCTGAGATTCTCCGGACTCAGGCTTGAGTTAGGAGTAGAACGGAGCACTTATGGGATACATCCGTGTATCGTGCTGTTGATCCGTCGACTACACTAAACAGAATAGACCCCCCACACACAACATGATCTCTGTAATTAAATCCTCCCCTCCCAAAAGGTGTAGTACATCTGGGGAATAATTTGGCCTGGCTGAGACACATATGTCAATGAGAGAAAAATTGGAGCTGGTGGAACATTTTAACTATCTTGGGTCATTAATTATCAAGAATGGTGACACAATGAAAGACATTAAAAGACGCGCTTACACTTCAAATATTAACACAACTGAATAAATCGTGGAGTGGGACAGATAGAGCTACAAATATTAGATTTTTAAGAGCATGCAATCTATTCCATTGCAACATACGCCAATGAGGCATGGACACTTTCTAAACAACGTATAAATGCCTTTGAATATAATTGTTATAGACGGGTTCTAAGAATATCTTGGATTCAGACAAGAACAAATGTATCCATACGACAAGAATTGAATATTGAAGAAAGTTGGCTACTACAGACGATAAAACAAAGAACATTGACATATTTTAGTCACTTGAAACGCCATGAAAGTTTGGAGAGAATAATAATGGATGAGTATATGCCCGGGAAGAGAGGAAGAGGAAAGTCAAAGAGAAGATGGATATAGTATGTGGCAGATGATCTCCAGATGGGTGTATCGGACGCGGTACATCTTGCTTATCACCGAGAAGTTTTCCGGAAGGTTGTTATGGGAGCGAGGTTCTGCAAAGGTCATGGTACTGAATGAATGAATGAATGAATGAATGAATGAATGAATGAATGAATAGGGCACGCTTTTTTGTGTTACAATAAGTAAAGCCAAACAAACAAAGGCACTTCTAAATGTATTACTGAGTAACATATAAATACCTGGTTTTGTGATTTCTTCCATGGCCTAAGGTAGCATGCGGCAGGTGAGTCACGTATCTCTGACTGACATCATCCCCAAGACGGGAGAGTACATGACCTACGAGGGGTCGCTGACACAGCCTGGCTGCCAGGAGTCTGTCACCTGGATCATTCTGAATAAACCTTTGATCGTTGGGAGAGATCAGGTGAGAGTGACTTATTGATGGTTGGGGGAAATCAGATAATTTATTGATGGTGGGGGGGGGGGGAGAGAGATATCATGTAATTTATTGATGGTTAGGGGGACATTATGTAATTCATTGATGTTTGGGAGTTAGTTGGAAGTTGCAGTTTGGGAGTTGCAGGACGTAGCAGTCAACCCCGGCATTTGTTGGGATGTTCGTGATTTCTTGGCAAGTTTGAGTTCAGTAATTTACCACTTTCTTAACGACCTTCATTCATACCATTTTATGAAAACAAACGCAAGGCGGTCTGCTTCCAAATCGCCCACAGCTGTGTTTCGAACGTGGTATGCGGGATTATGAACTGCATCCATAACTCCTTCGCCACAGAGCCAGCTGTTTGGGATAGATCAGGCAAGTTATTGATGGTCAGGGGATATCATGTTATTTATTGATGGTTACGGGATATCAGTTAATTTATTGATAATTGGTAGACATCACGTAATTTATTGATGATGGGGGATATCATGTATTTTATTGATGTTTGGGAGAGATCAGGTAATTTATTGATGGTTGGGGGAGATCAGGTATTTTATTGATGGTTGCGGGATATCATGTAATTTATTGATGGTTGGAAGAGATCATGTAATTTATTGATGTTTCGGGGGCGGATACCATGTAATTTATATATAGTTGGGGATATGTTATGTAATTTATTGATGGTTGAGATTGATCATGTTATTTATTGATTGTTGCGGGATATCAGGTAATTTATTTATGGTTGGGAGAGATTTGAGAGTGATTTATTGATGGCTGGTAGATAGCATGTGAAAGTGATTCATTGAATGTTGGGAGATAGCAGGTGATTTATTGATTTTTGGAAGAAATTAAGTGACTTATTGACGGTTGAAGAAGATCCCATTTAATTTACCCTCTCTAATATAAATAAGCCGGTCTCTCTGGCTGAGGGGTTACAAACCTTTCTCCGTAATCCCGTTTGTCACGCAGAGTCTCGTAGCGGGAGCGAGCTGGGAGCAGTTCGTCCCCCGCTGGTGACTTGCGGGACACTGAGCCGGCCGCTCAGAAAGCAATGGCAAACTAATGAGCGTAATCTTGCCAAGAAATCAACAGACAGCTGAAAGATGCTGCTGTTGACAGCGATGTCCTGTAAAGAATATGCGAATAAAAAAATGAAAAAATATAAATAAATATCAGTTATATTACTACTAAAGTGTCAACTGTAAATTTCCCTCCCACATCCCTGATATTTTATGGCTACGTCTTCTCTGTGGTCTAGTTTACAGATTTGAGATCTTTCTTTAACGAGAAGCGGAACCTGCCAGGCCTGTCGCTAGAGATCAACTCCCGCCCGTTGATGCCACTAAACCAGCGAGTGATCAGAACAAACATCAACTCACACAAACAGGTACGCATCCTTAGTGCTATCGAAAATAGAGTTGAGTTGTTGAGTTGAGTTGAGTCAAGAACAGACATCACTGCACTCAGGACATTCCCATACGTTCTCAGTCCCCTCGTTCAACAGCCAGCGAAGAGTCATACTACTAATCGTTCCCTCCGCTATCTGATTAAATGTTCTCCTGGTCTTCAATCTCACCTTTGAGATTCTTCCAGAACCCCTGCCGATCCCCCGCAATCTCATTCTTTCCACATATGGGTTCTCAATCTGTTCCTCCGCCTTCTCCACCTGGTCCCACATGCGCACGATCACCTCCCCCTTGTCCATAGGCAAGATAACACCAAGAGGTGCATTCCCTGCTAGCCTATCAGCCTGTTCATTCCCCCGTACACCCGCATGGCCAGGGCAAAATATCCATACAATTCTCACAATCTGTGACCTCTGAAGCGACGAGAGCCATTCCACACGAAACATTCCTTTCTCCACCTTTCTAAGCATATTCCTTGAATCCGTAATGAATACAACGTGTGTTGCAGTAGTCTCCTCTAGCCACCGGAATGCTGCTGCTACTGCCGCCACCTCCATTCTCATGCTGGAGGTCGTAGTCTCATATGCCAGACTCTCCTTTTTCAAGACTCGCCCATTAGCCTTTGCAATAAAGCCCCAGCCACTGTTTCTCACCACTGACCCATCGGTGTAGATGACTATGTCACCTTGATGTGTGTTGCTCTGGATCAGCTGTTGCACTTCAAACTCAGTGCGGCCCGCTGCCCATTCTCTGCACTCACGACCCAGTGTTATTATTACATTGTGCCAGTCCGTCATGTCTTCCGGAACTTCAACCCACTCTCTTTCACGATTGATGGTCTCTAGATCACACATCTGACTTATAGAAAGTTCTGCCTGTGCCATCCAGGACCTGCCTCGTCTTAGTCTATGACCCTCTACCATATCCATTGCTGCATGCAGCGGGTGATCCCTGTCTGCGGCAACTCTCAGGGGTGTGACTATTGCTGAGTTGATACTGAAAAACTAAAAGAATAAAAAAATAGAACTATAACGTTGGACTAAAGGAAAGACTCAAACATATATATGTGTACGCTTTTATTTTAAACCATGTGGATTATTTGTTTGTGATTAGGATCGAGAGGACGAGAGGCAGAGGCAGGCCAAGAGAAATGATGCTGGACGGATTGAGGCGGTGGCATGGAGGAATGTCATCAGCAGAGTTGATCCAGAAAACCAAGGACCTAGATTTGTGGAGAGTCATGAACGCCTACGCCAGCTGGCATGGCCCTAGATGATGATGATTAGGATATTAGTGTCATGTCTTAGTAAGACAGACTGACCTTATCTATAACAGTAGACGTTACTACCTGCTTTCTGTTAATGCCGAATGTTGGCCGACATCCCACATTGTGCCAACTGCTTCGCGCCGAGAAGTGCAGTTGAGAGTGTACAAACCATACCCTAATACGATAAAATGCAACCTAATAACTAAATGTCTTGGTAGAGCAGATCAGGGCCTAAGTTTTTATCGGCAACTGGTTTAGATCGAAGCTTGGATAGGCATTGCTTTGCTGATCCGACAGCTTCTGCAGCTTACCTTGTTCCAGATGTATTGGTGTTACCTTTCTTATGGCGTATACAAAGTAGGCGGAGAGAGGGATCGTACTGTTTAGGCAACACATGGTCTCTACAGTTTACTCCAGTCTTTGTGCTATGGAGAGGTATTACCCCATCCGTCTGGTTATAATTATTATGCCTTACGATGTTATCAGTGTAAGGGTCTTGTTGTATATGAACAAAGGCTCGCGTTCACTAACAGGCGTGAAAACAATCACACATACAGAATGATTGTACAAACACACGGCGACATAACTCAAACACTTTAATCGCACTTCTCAAAACATCATTCATATCATGCATCGCTCAAAGTCGGCGATAATGCCATCTCCAGATACATGCATGACATATATCAATTCACAAATACAATAGAATATAACACTCACTCAATCTTTACTCTACTCAACAAAGCATACAGGCTTTCTTCCATCAAGCATCGACTCATACATAGCAACACTCTCTTTCACGTCCGTCCAGTCTCGAGGTCCTAGGCTGTCTGAGTTACCAGCAGTGCTTCCTCGTTGGCCCTGCTTTCCGCTCTCGTGTGCTTCATGCACCACGCTGACCCCGGGCCATCTACTGCGTAGTAACTGTTAGTCAAGTTCACGGTCGGACATGGTCGTTGCCGCCAGGCGGGGGAGATGAAGACTCGGAGATTCTGACAATCAGACAGACTGTGGGATCAACACCTTGTGCCACATATACTGAAAGGCAGAAGAAGATCAAATGGTTTGGCCATCTCATTAGAATGCAACACTATACAGTACCAGCACTGGTGCTACATCAGAGAAGATCTTATACGAAAGCAAGAGAACGCCCGAGAAGAAACTAATCGACGACATCAAAGACAGTGAACAATCACACGGAATGACACTATTCAGTGTCATTCATCGGACGCTGGAACGTCGACTATTCCTGCCGACAACGCTTGAGGGCTAAAGAGAAAGAAGATGATGATAAAAAGCTGTAGGCACACGCCAAGATTCCAGCCTGTACTTTTCAAATGTACCTGCAACTGTGGCGAAGGTGTTACGGGCGTAATTCGCATACTGCGTCCGAAACACAGCTACGGACGATTTGGAAGCAGGCCGTCTTACGCTGGTTTTACACAGATATAAGTGCCGATCGTTCAGACAGCAGTGCAGACTATTGAACGTAAACTCGCCAAGAAATCACAAATAGCCATAAAATGTTCGGGTTGAGTGCGACGCCCTGTAAAGGACACGCAACTGACTGTTAAATTGTAAGCAGCATCTTTGTTTGACTTGTGCGGCATGCTAACCCAAACACCAAGAACTGAAACATATGAAGGAATAATGGACGCCTAAGCAAATGGCTGGTTGCATGATGTTTATGGGATATTGATGGATCCCTGTGACTTTCAGTGATACACAGAAATGCCCATTGTTGTGGAACTATTCAAAACTAGAAATAGCCATGAGAAATACATTCGCAGATATTGATTGGCACTCATAGAAGTCTAAGAAAGAAGATGGTTGGTTGGTAATAATCTAGAAAGAATAGTAAATTGTTATCATTACTGCCTATGGTACCTTAAGATGTAGGACACGGGGGTTTTGAGACTGAGAAATTAAACCCGCCTGGCTCGTGCAATCGCCGCGAGGTGTACAGGTTAGGGTTTTCTTTCTGCCGCCGAGAGAAAAAGATCCACACCTTACCGATGATTCGAACTCACGGCTCTGAAGAACAACCAGACATTCTAGCCACTCGACCAGCCGCACCAATCATCTAGAAGACTAACTTTATTGACGTTCAGGCCGCCTGAGTCACGTGTGAGACCGGCATCTCTCGGAATGAGGTCGGAAGACAGATTTCCCTCCAGACAAGCTGAAAAACATCTACTGGCTGTGGAAATATGGTTTCTGGGGAAAAAGCAAAGAATACCATGGACAGACAGAAAAACTAATGATCAAGTCCTACAAGAGGCAAATTAAAACTGTAAACTGATGAGAGTAATTAGACGCAGACAGTCATAATTTTTTTGATCACGTTAAGAGGATAAATAAATTGGAGAACTTGGTGACAAATGGCAAGATCGAGGAGAAGAGAACAAGGGGAAGGCCGGGGGGTAAATACCTAGTTGGCCTTACAACGTGGCATGGTGAAGAGCATTTTGTGTTATATTGACTGGCACAGAAACATAGAATTATGAAGTGAGCCTTTGCTGTAAAGTTGGAACCACGACTAACGTAGTAATGTAGTGCTTTCTGATCTTGTCTTGTCTGGTCTCATTTGGCATTCTTGAAGTCATGTTATCTCAGTTTTGTTTTCTTGTTAATTCTGTGTATATTTCTCTTTCAGTTATCAATTTGCTCCATGGAAAAGGACACGAAGTACCAAGGTTCGTAGATGCCCGGTGTATGTTAATCTCGAACAATATTTGTTGTATGTTAATCTCGAACAATGTTTGCTGTATGTTAATCTCGAACAATATTTGTTGTGTGTTAATCTCGAACAATATTTGTTGTATGTTAATCTCGAACAATGTTTGTTGTGTGTTAATCTCGAACAATATTTGTTGTGTGTTAATCTCGAACAATGTTTGTTGTGTGTTAATCTCGAACAATGTTTGATGTATCAGTCATCTAGAACAATGTTGTTTGTTAATCTAGAACAATGGTTATGTTAATCTAGAACAATGCATGTTGTATGTTAATATAGATACATTGTTTATTGTACGTTAATCTAGAACAATGTATGTTGTATGTGGGGAGATGATGTCATTATTTTTTTTAAAACAAAACTTTTAAAGCGACTTTGGATTCTTTACATGGATTGTCGTATCTGTCTTACCTTCCATCTGGTTAGCTGTCTTACCTTCCATCTGGATAGTTTACATGGATTGCTGTGTCTTGTTTTACCTCCAGTCTGAAAACTTTACATGGATTGTTATTTAGTACCCAATTAGTATAACACAACTCCCTTATCTCTTGGCTGTTAGATTGGATTCCTAACCTCATCGGATAATGGCGAAAAACATGAATATCGCCTCACCTCTAGCAAGTGTGCTATTATATGATCCCTTTCACGCCATGAAATCTATTAGGTATATGGTGCTATTTCCATAGACTGGCCAATCAAGATCCGATGGGTAATATGATTAAGATCACACCGGCCTTCTTTTCTTCCTTGAAAGTTTCCAGGTACGCACTATAGACTTTGTAGACAGACGCCTTTGTCATGACCCGACGAAGAGATTCCCCATCCTTTGTCAGTACCCTGACCTCGTGTATTGCCGTGCCTAGGGTGTCTTTAATATCCGCGATCCATCTTCCCTGCTGGTAGACCCCTGCCTGTTCTTCCAGGGTTTTGTTATCCTAAGTCAAAAGTCTTAAAGCCGAGAGGATCGACTTCATTGCACCGGGTTTTATCCCTAACGGCTCGGTCTCTTTCCGTAGGGCGGCCTGCCGAAAGCGTCGCACAAAGCACGAATTCCATAGCCCCAGCGACGACCTGAACTTAAGCATTGTCCAAACATGCACTTCTACTTCTAGTCCACTGGTCTTGTTTTGGGTGTGGATTAGCTCTTCCTATTACCAGTGTCCCTCGCTTTCAGGCGAACCCATTCCAACTTCTGAGGTACTTATTATTTACGTCCCCAAGTCAATAACGAGAAAGCAAGTGACCAGTGTAGGGGTTGATACCGCTACCTCGACATCAGCACACCGGAAGTATTAGAACGAGCGCTCTTATCCATTCGGCCATGCTGCCGTCCATCAACCACATTTGTCTCCGAGAAAAATGAACTCGTGAACCGAAAGACGTAGCCCGGAATTGAACCAACAACCTTCGGAGCGCGAAGCAAACGGCTTGACCACTTCGCCACGGAGCCTCCCTTTTCCTAAGTTATCGCTGTAACTGGCACCTAGTCGTGTTGATAGACGATAGTTTGTTACAGTGTGCTTCAAAAAGGGCATAATAACAACTCATGGCGGGGACCAGGGATGGAGTTGTACCTCTCCATAGCACAAAGCCTGGACTGAACTGAAGAGACCATGTGTTGCCCATATAGCATAATCCCTCTCTCGGCCTGCCTAGTTTACTCCAGAGGAAAGGTAACACCAAAATCTATCTGGAACAAAACAAGCTGCAGAAGCTGTCGGATTAGCAAGGCAATGTTCTAGCTGTCTTTTATAACCGCTTATTATGTCGTTTACTATGGCAAAATATTTCAGTTTCTGAGACATGATGTTCGTTACGAGACATCATGCTGTTTACGAACTAGTTTATTTCCATGGTTAGATCTTTGTTTATTTAGCTAAGCAAATACAATACTGCTGGGAGGAGGGGGTGTGGCATCTACGGACTTGATCTTTCACGAGAATACTATCCAAAATAATGCACATCTTACCAGCGAAATAAATACACCAGAGAACAGCGACTAACTAGATACTCAATTGTAACCTTCTAACGGTTGAAGAGACTAATGAAACTAGAACATTATATTCAACAATAAGAAAGAGACAAACAGATTTCTTTGATCATGTGACGAGAAGAGAGCCATTGGAGAACATTGTGACAACTGGAAAGTTAAAGGGGATGAGATGCAGACCAAGAGAAATGATGCTGGATGGATTGAAACGGCGGTATGGAGGCATATCATCAGCAGGGTTGATCCAGAACACCAAAGACCGAGATCTGTGGAGAGACATGAACGCCCACGCTGCTGGCATGGCACTTGATGATGATGATGAAAGATGGAACAACATTATCTTAATTGTTTTTTTTTTATGAATTAAAATGTGGTTGATGGACGGCAGCATGGCCGAATGGATAAGAGCGCTCGTTCTAAAACTTCCGGTGTGCTGATGTCGAGGTAGCGGTATCAACCCCTACACTGGTCACTTGGAATAAAATGTGGTTGATGGACGGCAGCATGGCCGAATGGATAAGAGCGCTCGTTCTAAAACTTCCGGTGTGCTGATGTCGAGGTAGTGGTATCAACCCCTACACTGGTCACTTGGAATAAAATGTTGCTTTCTCGTTATTGACTTGGGGACGTAAATAATAAGTACCTCAGAAGTCGGAATGGGTTCGCCTGAAAGCGAGGGACACTGGTAATAGGAAGAGCTAATCCACACCCAAAACAAGACCAGTGGACTAGAAGTAGAAGTGCATGTATGGACAATGCTTAAGTTCAGACTGCAGCCTGTAAAGAATGAGCTCATACATTAAAATTAATGGGGGGGGGGGGGGGGGGGGGGCTGAGTGGTCTCGAGTTATGGTGTCCGCCTCGAGTGCTGGAGGTCCTGGGTTCAAGTCCCTGTGAGGGCCGGGCTTTTTTCACGTGGTCTTCTAGTAACAAAATTTCCCCTGGTCTCTGGGTAGTGAGATTGGACGCCCGTGTGTATTGTTGCGCACTTTAAAAAATACCTTGGCACTTGTAGAGTAGTCTAACGGCGCTGCCAGGGCAAAATTTCGAGTTAATAATCTACCCAAAGTATTTCAAGATCCTCGCCGGTGCTACGGAGTTCGTGCACTGAGCTGCGTTTCTCCGGACGCAGGCTTGAGTTAGGAGTAGAACGGAGCACTTATGGGTTACACCCGTGTGCCGTGATGTTGATTCGTCGACTTAACTAAACTAAACTAAACTAAACTTAATGAATTGATATTCTATTATTTTCCACAGTGAACCTTAAGTACAAGTCTACATGACCCGGGACTACATGAATCACAGACAGATATCAAAATCACCTTGCAGATGTTTGCCAAACAGTACTCATGAAACAAGAAACCTGTGACCACAGGTTTCATGTTCCAAAACCTATACTTCCACTTCTAAACTCCTTCATCTGCATCTCCTTATTTCCCAACACGTCATTATAATCATCATCATCATCATCCTCATCATCATCTTCATCATCATCATCATCAGCAGCATTATCATTATCCTCTTCATCATCATCATCATCATCTTCCACTTTTGATGTCAAGCTTCCCGGGGAGCAGTAGTTGACGCTCCAGCTCTAGATGGGTGGCACTGGGTAGTGTCATACCGTGTGACTGTCTAATGTCTTTGATGTCGTCAATCATTTTCTTGTCGAACGTCCTCTTGCTCGCGTATTAAATCTTCTTTGGTGTAGCGCCAGTGCTGGTAGTTGATGTTGTTGCATTCTAGCCAGATGGCCAAAGCCTTCGTCAGCTCACGATAACAAACACACAGTGATACCCTTATATGAAAAACAGTACATCAATATCTATATACTGTATAAGAGCTACTCATCTGTTTCCTTGTTGTGGATACATGTGTATAATCAAATTCGCAAACCATCTAATTTATTCCTTCACGCTTCACTGTAATTCAACAATACAGCAAAATTATATATATATATATATACATATCATCAGGAAATAAATGACCGTAGACCCCGAGGTAGACCAAGAAGACGGTGGAGAGATAATATATATACAGACCTACAAGCACTTGGAATCAACGACTGGCAAGAGAAGGTCAACCAGAGAGACGAATGGAGACGGATTGTATCTGCAGCAAAGAACCTCAATGGCTCGGAACGCTGAAGAAGAAGAAGATCATCAAGTGCCGTGCCGGCTGGCGTAGGCGTTCATGTCTCTCCACAGATCTCGGGCTTTGATTTTCTGGATCAACTCTGCTGATGTCACCGTCTCAATTCACACATCATTTCTCTTGGTCTACCTCTGCCTCTCTTCCCCTTGATCTTTCCAGATGTCACGATGTTCTCCAATGTCCCGCTACTCATCACACGACCGAAGAAAGCTGTTTGTCTCTTTCTTATTGTTGTATATAACGTTGCAGTTTCAATTGCCTCTTTCAGGCTAATAAGAGGGGCTTCAAATGAAAACCTTAAAATTGTTACAGAAATTACAAAAACCATACCATTTCTTGTAACCTGTCAATATTTTTGTTAAGAATGTAGAGAGTGTTAATCACGGAGCATCACAGTACAGACGAAGGCGGTAACGTCAAAAGAATAGCTTAAAAATGGCCGTCCTACTGTTGACATGCATCAAAGAGGGGCGGTGTTCTATTATCAGTTTTTTTTTAATCAGCGAAGAGGTGAAACCTATAGAAATGCATCGGTAAATGAATGTCCAGCGTGATGATGCATGCCTGTCAGTTCAGCAAGTGTATGAGTGGAGTAGGAAGTTTCGAAACTGTTTGGTCCGATGAAGATGTACAACAGGTGGTGCATGAGTGGTTGCACAAGCGACCATGAGAATTCTTTGCTACTGGAATCCAAGCACTTTATCGGCACTGGAGAACCTGCATTAAACGCAGTGGTGACTACATAAAAAAAAATGATACATTTGTTCTTTACATTTTCAGAATATATTCACACACACCACACACAAAACATATTTACAGTTTTCATTATAAGCCACCTCGTATATACTATCTAATGCGTTCTTCGTAAAGTAGAATTGTGTATATTTTTACTATTTATGTAGTCATAAAGTTCATATCTGATTCCTATTTTCTGTATTGTTTTGTTTCATGTTTTAATACAAAGAAATTTTCAAATAAAGCGTCTATTTATAACGCCAATTTGTTCTAACGATATTTACAAGCTACAGAACAATTTTCTTTTGCGCTCGCTCGCTTTAGACTCAAGTGTAGTCCTTACAGGCTACTTCTGGTAGCTCTGCATTTAATTGTGCTTGTGGATTACCTTTCCAATTACCAGTTTCCCTCGCCATCAGGCAAACCCATTCCGACTTCAGAGCTACTTGTAATATATCCCCAAGTCAATGATACGAAGTCAACATTTTAGTCCCACTGACCGGTGCAGGGGTTGAACCCGTTACCTCAGCATCAGCACACCGGATGTTATAGACCGAGCGCTCTTATCCTTTGGCCCGTGCTGACCTCCACATAACAGCTTAACACTGTGACCTCGTTTGCTTGAACTCGACTGCAGCTGCGAGAAACCCTCGCTGATCATGGAAAATACAACATGGCAGAACATGCCCGCGTCGGAATACATTGGATCATCATCATCAGCTTGTGCCGTGCCGATAAGCGTGAACCGCCATGTTTCACCATCTTGCACGATCGCCAGAGTCGTGGATCAGCTCTGTGTTCTTGTACTGACCATGCCATGTGGTCAAGCCATCCAGATATTTACTTCTCTGCCTTCCCCTTGTTCTTTCCCCTTCAATCTTGCCAACTGCCACCAAGTTTACCAGTTTATTTCTTCTCATAACGTGCCTAAAAATATGTGACTGTCTACGTCTAATTTTTCTAATCAGTTTGCGTTTTCCATTCGCCTCTTGTAGGACTTGTATGACCATGGTAATCTTTTCATTTTCATCAGAAACCACATTGCCACTGCCATTAGATATTTTTTTCAGCTTGGCTGCTAATCGTCCACGTTTTACATCATACAAAAGTACATGTTCTATGTAGCACTTCAACACTCTTGTTCTCGTTGCAGTTGACATCTATTTTTAGTCAGTATGCTTTCTATTTTGCAGAAACATTGGATGTATGTACTGAAATATAGGGTGTATTTTTAATGACTGTGGGGTTTTTGAAAATATTGCCGTTCCAAGTTTTGAATTTACCTTTTAAGTTGCATGAACTACACAGAGGGTGTATACAAAACTTGGAACTGCAATATTTTCAAAAACCCCACAGTCATTAAAAATGCATCCGGTGGAGAAGTTTCTGTATCACATGTGTAATATCCTAAAACGTAATTTGAGGATAATGAATGTTTATTGTAGCACTTGAGACGACTAGAAACCATAACATCTGTTTGTTTGTTTAATTTTGTTTTTGTTTTTGTTTTTGTTGACCTGTGACCTCCAAATGACGACAGCGCCTCGCTGTAGGAGCACGTGTACTTCGACCCACTTAGTTGGTCATACAATTGTTCCTACAGTCAGGCGCTGTAGTCATTTTGAGGTGACAGGTTCGAATCCCGGTCAGTAACTGTAGCTTTCAATTTTCATTTTGTCTAGTGCTACTTCACGCCTCTAATTCATTCTTCTACTTCTATGAGAGCCAAACAATACTTGTCTGTTTATGTATGAAACAAATAATGGTTTCCTGCGCAATTTGAACAGTCTTGTAAGCATTTGAGGTAGTTATGCTTTAGAGCAGGGGTGGGCAAACTTTTCGTGCGGAGGGCCGCATAGACAAATGTAAAGCTATTGGCGGGCCGCATATATATATATATATATATATATATATATATATATATATATATATATATATATATCCATTTTGTTTACAGCAACCTATCACAATAAGTAATTATTAATTATTTATAGGTTATTAAGCAGTATAAATAACTAATTATTGCAATTTTACTTTACTTTTACACTTATACATTTTTTTTAATTCGCATATCCTTTTTACAGGACATCTCTGTCAACAGCAGCATCTTTCAGCTGTCTGTTGATTTCTTGGCAAGATTACACTCAGTAGTTTGCCATTGCTTTCTGAGCGGCCGGCTCAGTTATCCCGCAAGTCACCAGCGGAGTACGAACTGCTCCCAGTTCTCGCCCGCTACGAGACTCTGCGTGATAAACGGGATTACGGAGAAAGTGGTGTAACCCCTCGGCCATAGAGACCGGCACTTATACATTATATTTGACAATATGGACAAAAACTTTTACTATTATGTTAACACGATTTTACAACTTGTTGTTATAACAAATGCCGGCCTCTCTGGCCGAGGGGTTACACCACTTTCTCCGTAATCCCGTTTATAACGCAGTCTCATAGCGGGCGACAGCTGGAAGCGGTTCGACCCCGCTGGTGACTTGCGGGATAACTGAGCCGGCCGCTCAGAAAGCAATGGCAAACTACTGAGCGTAATCTTGCCAAGAAATCAACAGACAGCTGAAAGATGTTGCTGTTGACAGAGATGTACTGTAAAAGGATATGCGAATTTAAAAAAAAAAATTATAACAAATATTCTTTATTATCTATCAATGGCTTCAATTTAGACACACAGCGACTACATTGTCACTACAGTTGTTGATTTCTAATGAGATGTATGTAACTGCTTGCAATTTTTGACAATATTCTTGAAATCTGGAGCAAGTTTACTTGTTGAAATTCGCATGACAGCATGCAAGTTGCAGTCCGACAATAAAGACATATTCTTAGATTTGTTGATCTTCAAGCAAGAGATTGCTTGTTCGCAAATGTATGTTGATCCAAATAATGATAAAAGTTTAGCTGCAAAGTTTTTCAAGCTGGGAAATGATTCTTGTGATAAAGATCCATAGATATCCAGTAAACCATCTGTCTTGAATTTCTCTTTCAGGTCATGATCTGCTTGTAAGTCAAGCAGCTCCAACTGTATGTCCTCTGTGGCTGTATCAGCTTCTGCACTAAAAGGTGAACTGAGAATATTGAACTGTGGCTCTAATTTCTTGAAATCTTGGAATCTCCATCCAAATTCTTCAATCAATGCCTCTAATTGGGCTTTGTATTTTTCAGTCATTTCATCAGAAATGGTTTCTTGTTTCAGCAAAGGGAAGTGATATAATCTTTTTTCACTTGTTTGTCTGGAGAACAGTGAGAGTTTTGCCTGAAATGATTTTACATATACATACAATTCATGTGCAAACACGCCATTGCCCTGAAGTTTGACATTCAGTTCATTTAACATTTCCATAATTTCAATGGCAAACATAAAGTCTAACTGCCACTCTTTATTGACAATGTTAGTATTAAAGTCACATGCAATGCCCTTCATCTCTAGGAACATCACTATTTCTTCTCTGAGTTCCCACACTCGCCTCAAGACCTTGCCGAGACTCAGCCATCGAACATTGGTGTGGTTCAGGACATCGGAATGTTCAGTTTCCAAATCGTCAAGTAATGACTTGAACTGTCTGTGATTAAGTTCTCTTGATCTGATGAGGTTGATGACACCGTCAACTGGGTCAATAACATGCTTGATATTCAAAACAGTTTTACACAGACTTTCTTGATGAATCACACAGTGAAGTGGTAATAATGTGTTGTCTGGATATTCTGCTTTAATCTTATCACTTATCAACTTTACCAGACCTACATCTTTTCCAGTCAAAGCACGAGCTCCGTCAGTTGTAACACTTGCCATCTTGTTCCAAACCAACCCAGTTCTTTTAATACAGTTAGTAACAGCATTGAATATATCATGGCCTGTGGTTGTGTCTTTGAGTGACTCAAACCTCAGTAGCTCTTCAGTGAGTTTGAAAGAAGTGTTTATTCCACGTATAAATATCAGTAATTGGGCAGTATCATGTACATCGGTACTCTCATCCAATGCAAGAGAGTACCATAAAAATTGTTTACTTGCATCTTGAAGTTTATGCATCAAGTTGTCACTGATCTTGTCAACACGTCTGACCACAGTTTTCCTTGATAAAGTAATGTTGTAAAATCGTGTGTGCGTGTGTGTGTGTGTGTGTGTGTGTGTGTGTATATGTGTGTGTGTGTGTGTGTGTGTGTTCTGGACACATAATGTTTGCTGCATCTAGCAAACATTCCTTGATGAACTCGCCATCAGAAAATGGCTTGTTCTGTTTTACAATTCTGTGTGACAACACAAGACTAGCTTCAGTTGCAGCATCTTGAATGGAAGACTATTTAGTGAAAACAGTTTGCTGTTTCTCCAAACTTTTCACCAACTCAAGGCATTTCCTTTCCTTCTCGTCAGTCGTTAAATTGTATCCGAAATCAGAATGTTTTGTTAGATAATGTCTTTGTAAATTGTACTCCTTGAAGACAGCCACTAACTCACGACACAACAAGCAAACTGATTTGCTACCAACATTTATAAAACAGTACTTAGTTGTCCATTCATCATTAAAAACACGGCATTCATCTTCAATCTTACGTTTGTTATTGATACTCATCATAACGGTACATGAAATTCTGTAAAATTCAATAAAATAACTTAAAAACGAATTAAACATTTTATTTCTAAGTGCCCTCGCAGGCCGCATAAAATCACTTGGCGGGCCGCATGCGGCCCGCGGGCCGTAGTTTGCCCACCCCTGCTTTAGAGTGATTTATGTTCCATTTTTTTTTCTTTTTTCGAAAATGTATACATTTTAATTAGTTTTTATTCATTGACAGCATATTTTCTCAGAGGGTAAAGGAGCTGCTTCCTCTGCTCCTTCTTGCTCTTGAAGATCAGCTCATAAGGTGTGCGAGCCCGAGGCATAGCCCTGGTCTTCTTCTGTCTGAGATCCTTGGGCTGTGGGCTTTCTTGCGGTAAAATTTACAAAGGTTGTCCTTTTGTGTCTCTTTGATGATGGTATGTAGAACTAGCCCAATTTGGCTGCAGAATCGCCTGTCAATTTAGTCACATGCAAGATCTGCAACTCCTTCTTCAAATCATCCAGTTGCCCTAGAACCTCTTCCTTCGTCCTGCCTCGCGGTTTCTTTGCTTTGACTTAGCCGCCTTGGTTAGTATTCCGACTTGAAAGCATGGGACATAACGCAGCATAGGATGGTTAGATTGCATAAAACTTTTAATGATCTCCCTTTAGTGTTCGGTTCTTTATAGAACGTTGAAAGATCGATGGTTTAAGATCATCAAGATCATGAGACCGTCGCTGGCGTAGGCGTTCATATCTCTCCACAAATCTAGCTATTTGGTGTTCTGGATCAACTCTGCCGATGATATTCCCCCATGCTACAGTTTCTGTTTCAGGTTCTGGTTTAAAATAGGGCGTACATCTAGCCTGGGCCACCAGCAGAGGCGGTTGTCACAATGACAGACGGGGACGTGGAACTCCATGAGACGGCTCTCGCCCCTGGGGAACCTTCAGCCTCACACACACACACACACACACACACACACACACACACACACACACACACACATTATAGAACGGCATAACTTGACTAAACAGCTATGCACGATTTGGCAGCAGACAGCGTTGCGCTTATTTTTTTTAATTAAATGGTATGGGTGCCGGTCATTCAGAAAGCAATGGCAAACTACTGAACGTAAACTTGTCAAGGGTTCAGAACAGCAAAAACAATGCTGGTGTTGACTGCGACGTCCTGTAAAGGATATTCAACTAACTTTTTGTTTGAATTAGAAGCAACACAGATGTGGTTCCTGCGACGAATGTTGCGAATTCCTTGGACTGCCAAAGTAACTAACAACGAATGTTTGAAACAGGCTAATGAAACTGGAACATTATATACAACAATAGGAAAGAGACAAACAGCTTTCTTCAGCCATGTGATGAGAAGAGAGGCATTGGAGAACATCGTGACAACTGCAAAGATCGAGGAGAAGAGAGGCAGAGGAAGACCAAGAGAAATGATGCTGGACGGATTGAGACGGTGGTATGGAGGAATACCATCAGCAGAGTTGATCCATTCCCAATTTTTCTAGAACCCCTGTATTTGATTGTTTTTGTTTCCATGAAATACGACATATTCTTCTGTATGTGCACATCTCCAGGGCCTGTATTCGGCTTTCTAGTTCCTTGTTCAATGTCCAGACTTCCGCACCATACAGTTAAGTTAGTTGCATATCCTTTACAGGATGTTGCAGTCAACACCAGCATATTTTGCTGTTGTGATCTCTTGGTAAGTTTACGTTAAGTAGTTTGCCATAGCTTTCTGAACGACCGGCACCCATACCAATTCGTAAAAAAGCCAACACAAAGCGATCTGCTGCCAAATCGCGTGCAGCTGTGTTTCGAACGCGGGTATGCGGGATCACGAATCCCTTCGCCACGGAGCCGGCGCGCCACACAGTATTGTTGAATATACGTAACATTTGACAATTCTCATTGTTAATGCGTTGTTAATCTCACATATTTTATGTACACATCATTTACGACCACACTTATTTGGACAACGACCTTGGAACGTTAAAGGACTTTTGAGATTTGGAAAATGGAATGTACGGACACTATATCGAGCTGGAGCGGTCGAAGAACTAACCCGGGAGCTGGTTGAATATCAAATGGATATAACAGCAATTCAAGAAATAAGGTGGCCAGGAGAGGGTACTTTAGAGCAAAATGGAATGATTGTAATATATGGAGGAAACACCCAAAATAAACATGAATTAGGAACAGGATTTGTCATCAAAAAAGAGTTATGGGGGGACGTTCTAAATTTTAAAGCTGCTAATTTAAAATTTGCCGGTCTCTCTGGTCGAGGGGTTACACCACTTTCTCCGTAATCCCGTTTATCACGCAGAGTCACATAGCGGGCGAGAACTGGGAGCGGTTCGTCCCCCGCTGATGACTTGCGGGATAACTGAGCCGGCAGCTCAGAAAGCAATGGCAAACTACTGAGAGTAATCTTGCTAAGAAATCAACAGACAGCTGAAAGATGCTGCTGTTGACAGCGATGTCCTGTAAAACGATATGCGAATTTTAAAAAAAAAATGACAGGATTAGTAAATTAGAATAAAAGGTAAATGGAAAAATATAACAATGATTAATGTATATGCACCCAATGAAGAGAAAGAAAATGATATCAAAAAAGACCTTTATAATGATCTGGAAGATGCCATAGAAGAAACCCCCAAAACAGGACATCCTGATTGTGCTGGGAGACTTCAATGCAAAAATAGGTAGAGAGCAAATTTATAAAAAAGTTGCCGGTATGGAAAGCCTACATACAACTTCAAATGACAATGGATGGAGAGTCATCAACCTAGCAGAAGCCAAAGGACTGCAGATCAGCAGTACCAGACTGCAAAGAAAGGATATACATAAGCAAACTCGGAAATCATGTGACAAGAGAACCTATAATCAAATAAATCACATTTTAATTAACAACAAAAATGCATCAAACATACAAGTTAGACGTTATAAAGGAGCTGAGTGCCACAGCGACCACTTCCTCGTTGGAGCAAAATTTAAAATAAAACTTAAGAGAGCTTTCTAGGCTAAACTACAAAGGTTATACCCAACATATAAAAGAGAAAAACTACAAGAAAGTACAGTCCAAGAGAAATTTGCAGATGAAATAAAATGTAAACTTGAAATTCTACAAAACCCGTTGGAGGAAAGCGTTGACCAAACTTGGTTGAACATCAAGAATACAATTCTACCGCAGAAGAATGTCTCGGTGTGTTAACCACGCATAGAAAGAACAGATGGTTCATTCAAAAATGTGAAGAAGAGGTCATTAGGAAAAAGAATGCCAGACATTTATGGTTAAATGACATCAACAACATCCAAAATGAAGGGCAATATAAAAATAGTTCGGCAGCAGAAGCGAGAATATATGAGCAGCATAATCAAAGATATGGAAACTAATCACCAGAAAAACGAATCCAGAAAGTTGTTTAAATAACAGAAGTCAATGAAACGATGGCACCAACACAACATATATGGCTTCAAAGACAAAAATGGAAATATGATAAATACCAATGAGGAAATGTGCAACACATGGAAAGAATACTTTGTTGAATTACTAAATTGTGTAGTAACGTGTGAACCGCAAATTGAAGAACCTGCTTTTGAAAAAATCCTATATGTAATAACACGACTTAAAAACAATAAGGCAACTGGGGCTGATGGAATTGCTGCTGAATTTATAAAGGCAGGCGGTCATGCATTACATCTAAAGCTATACGAACTAATAATAAAAATCTGGAGGACAGAAGAATTACCCCATGACTGGAAATAGTCATTATCGATACCTATCTTTAAGAAATGAGACAAATTCCAATGTGTAAATTATAGAGGAATATCACTACTGTCCACAAGCTATAAGATACTATCCGCAGTATTACTAAATAGACTAAAACCATATTCAGAAGACATATTAGGTGACTACCAGGCGGGTTTCAGACAAAATAGATCAACAATAGATCAGATATTTATCTTACGACAAATAGCCGAGAATAATTGGGAATATAAAAGAGATCTCCATAACATTTTTGTGGATTTTAAAAAGGCTTATGATAGTATCCATAGGAATAGTCTATGGAATGTTATGCAGGAATTTGGAATACCAAAGAAATTAATCAACATGACAAGACTATGCATGGAAGATACTTAATAAATATAGTAACATATAAAGGCAGGAAATCAGACCCTTTCCAAATAACATTTGGCTTGAAACAGGGAGATGCACTATCGCCGCTCCTTTTCAGTCTGGCGCTAGAGAAAGTTGTAAGGAAGATAAAGGAGGAATGTGCTATTGGAAGAACATCCAAGCTGCTTGGTTATGTAGATGATATAGATATTATAGGGGAAAATGAACAAAAGACAGTGGAAATAGTGACTCATTTAAAGGAAAAAGCTCAACAAATGGGGCTGGTTATCAACCAAGACAAGACAGAATATATGGTAATTTCAAGAGACGGAATGGCTAAAATCTTTGGTCACATACAAATAGATAATATGACCATTAAAAGAACGGAAACATACACATACCTGGGTACAATCTTCAACTGCTCCAACATCATAAGGGAAGAAATACAAGCTAGAATCAACTCTGGAAATAAGATATACTATGCACTACAACATCTGCTAAAATCAAATGCGCTATCTCGTAACACCAAGATCACAATATACAAAACACTGATCAGACCAGTTGTGCTGTATGGCTCTGAAACCTGGAGTACAACTAAAGGAGACGAAGCCTTGTTACAAACCTTTGAGAACAAAGTTTTAAGACGCATCTTTGGGCCTTTTAGGGACACAAAATATGGAGAGTGGAAAAGAAGAAGCAACAAAGACATTTATGATCTGTTTAAGTCCCCGCTAATCACTGGTATCATGAAGGCTAACAGACTGCAATGGCTGGGGCATATAGAAAGAATGGAAGATAATAGGGAAACAAAACTACACTCGGGAAATAAATGACCGCAGATCCAGAGGTAGACCAAGAAGACGGCGGAGAGATAATATTCATACAGTCCTACAAGCACTTGGAATCAGCGACTGGCAAGAGAAGGTCAAACAGAGAGACGAATGGAGACGGCTTGTATCTGCAGCAAAGAACCTCAATGGCTCGGAATGCTGAAGAAGAAGAAGATAATTTACGGCCACACACATCTATACATCTAGGTAAATACACACCTTTCGAGTCCTCTCTTGTAGGTGCTAACAGTAGGGAAGCAAATGGGACACCCACGCGCGCGCGCACACACACACACACACACACACCACCACCACCACACAACTACACACATCAGACTAAGCACACCAATGACTCCAAACAAAACCACCGCTTTGCTAGGAGACACAACATATGCATTACGAAACTCGGCCACCAGAAGGCAGGCTGTTGGTTCAGTCAAAACTGCATTGCGCAGTCTCGGATTACCAACCCCCGGCTGTTGACAACAGGTCTGAATTCCGAACGTTCTACTTGCCAACCAATCATTAAGCAGCTTGGTTGACGAAAGATTGTGTCAACCTGTCACGGAGCGCAGATAAGGTGTAGAAGGCGAGAGAGAGAGAGAGAGAGAGAGAGAGAGAGAGAGAGAGAGAGAGAGAGAGAGAGAGAGGGGGCGTACGAGACTGTCTCTCAATATATGGGGTACTGGGTACCCGTTGAGAAAGTGGTTCTCACAAGGGTGTGTGGAAAGTGGGTGGAAATGTGTGGCTTCAAAGATGTTTGATTCTAAATAATTTGTTCAGCATCTTCTTCTTCTTCTTCTTCTTCTTCTTCTTCTTCTTCTTCTTCTTCTTCTTCTTCTACTACTACTACTACTACTACTACTACTACTACTACTACTACTACTACTACTACTACTACTACTACTACTACTACTTCTTTTTCTACTACTACTACTACTACTACTACTACTACTACTACTACTACTACTACTACTACTAACTTTCAATCAGCTAGCGGTGGGAACGATTTGTTGTATGACTCTTCGCTGGCTGTTGATAGAGGGGACGGGGTGCGTATAGGAATGTCCTGAGTGCAGTGATGTCGGTTCTTAGCTCAACTCAGCAACTGCCACTTCTCGTCCTCCTCCCTTTCCTTTTTATCCATTTCCTACGTCGCCGTTTCTTCTTTCTCTTCTTATTCCTATTCTCACCCTCCTCCCGTGATCAGTCTCCCAATGCCCAGCTATCGCCGTAAAGAGCCGAAGTGCCTCAAAGTACCCAGGCGTCAGAGAAACCTTTAATACCAAGAGTGTCCATCTGTATTGTACTTCTCGTGTTTCTACACCTGCCCTTGTGTCGAATATGTGATCACCTTTCATCTACACTTGCCCTTGTGTCGAATATGCGGTCGCCTTTCATCTACAACTGCCCTTGTGTCGAATATGTGATCGCCTTTCATCTACAACTGCCCTTGTGTCAAATATGTGATCGCCTTTCATCTACAACTGCCCTTGTGTCAAATATGTAATCGCCTTTCACCTACAACTGCCCTTGTGTCGAATATGTGATCGCCTTTCATCTACAACTGCCCTTGTGTCAAATATGTGATCGTCTTTCATCTACAACTGCCCTTGTGTCGAATATGCGGTAGCCTTTCATCTAAAACCGCTCTGTGGCGAAGGGATTACGGACACAATTCAAAATCTAGCATGCCGCGTTTGAAACACAACTGCGAGCGATTTGCCAATAGGCCGCCTTGCGTTGGTTTTCATATAATGGTATTAGAACCGGTCATTCATAAAGAAATGGCAAACTATTGAGCGTAAGTGTAAACTTGCCAATAAACCACAAACAGTCAAAGCAATGCTGGGGTTGGCTGCGACGTCCTGTATAGCAATATGCAAGTAATTTTTTTTTTTTTTTTTTTTTTTTTTCCATTTAAAACCAACTAGTTATTTAAGTTTTCTTCTATTTACTCGGATGATTTCAAAAAATATACATTAACTTCCCTAACTTATCAAGGCATCACATCATCATCAAGTGCCTCGCCGACAGGGGTGGGCGATTGTGTTCTTGCAATCTCCAACGGCAATCGTGTGCTGACGCACTTCCGTGTCGTGATACAAGACTGTCAAGAACTTTCTCTCGATGTCTTCCTCTATACCTCTTTCCACAATGTTTTCCAGTTGTCACGAAATTGTGAAGATTTGGTTTTCTTTCCGATGTTTGTGATACGTTGTCTTTGCGTCTAAAACTCCCTAAAAATGTCCAGATTTCTCGTTTTGGCTGCCAGTGAATTTTCGGCATTCTTCTACAAAAGCCACATCTCCAAAGTTTCCACGGAGTTTTTGATGTGTTTACTAATTGTCCAGGATTCGCAGCCATATGTTAGAACTGGTTCTATGTAACATGCACGAATTTCTATTCTAGCCTGCAACGCGATAAGGAGTTGTTGCATAGCATGTTCATCATTTGATAGAATGCAGGGTTTTGTTTGTGCAACTTAACCCAGGCAACTGTACCGTATTCGCTACGTAATTTCATGTCCCTCTTTTTGGTTGTTGTTGTTGTTGTTGTTGTTGTTGTTGTTGTTGTTGTTGTTGTTGTTGTTGTTGTTGTTGTTGTTTTATTCAACTTATGACATTTTGTGTCGTGGGCAGTAATTTTTTTTTTTTTGGGGGGGGGGGGGGGAGAAACAGTTGGGACAGTTAATGCTTGCTCGCTTTGAACTCAAGCGTAGTCCATACACACTATTTATAGAATTGATGGACTGAATTTTGCATGTGGATTAGCTTTCCCTATTGACAGTGTCCCTCGCACTCAGGCGAACCCACTCCGACTTCAGAGGTACTTGTAATTAACGTCCCCAAGTCAAGAACGACAGGTCAACATTTTAGTCCAGCTGTCCTGTGTAGGGGTTGCTTACCTCGGCATCAGTACGCCGGATGTTTAAGAACACTCGTTCTTATCCATTCGTCCATGCGGACCTGCAGTGGACAGTAGTAACCGAAGTTCCAGCGAATGTGATCAACGCCTTTCATACAATTTCCTCCATGATTCATGATCAGTATTTTCCTAGGATCAAGCAAATTCCCTATCGGTTTACCAGATCTGTCATGGAATTCTTACCCACTTAATCGTTTTATATTTGCTACAACCACCATATCACGCGGCCCCTTTTTAGTATTGGAATATATATTGTTATCATCAATTCCTGTGACTATATTCTCCTTTCCCATATCTTTTTAGATAACGGGTGATATGTTTTCAGACTTTGTCCTCTACCGACTTTAATCACATGTGAAGTGATAATATCACATCCTGGTGATATTCCCCCTTTCGAGCCTGTTTATTATTAAAACAATTAGTGGACATTCAAAACAATGTTTTCCCGTAGTGAATTCGAATAGTGAATACACAAACAATAGATTGCACGATATATTGTCCGACATATTTCGTCTGCATCTCGGCCTCTTTCCGCAGCGCAGTTTGTCGAAAGCGTCGCACAAAGCACGAACTCCGAAGCTCCAGCGACGACCCCACGGAGTCTCCGAGAAAAATGCACTCGTGAACCGAACGACGTAGCCCGGAATCAAACCCACAACCTTCGGAGCGTGAGGGTAACCACTTGGCCACGGTGACTCCCTAAGATAACTTATTTCAAACATCATAATGAGCTGAGGTAAGCATGGCCGAATGGATGAATGGATAAGGGAGGTCGGTCTTTAACGTCCGGTGCGCTGATGCTGAGGTAGGGGTTTCAATTCTTACACCGGTCATTTGGACTAAAATGTGTTCCTTCGCCATCAGGAGAACCCACTCCGATGTCTGAGGTACTCTTAATTTACGTTCCCGGGCCAAGGACGAGAAGCAATGTTTACGCCCAACTGTCCAGTGAAGGGAGAGAACCCACTATCTTGCCATTAGCGAAAATTTAAGCACCAATGCTGTTAACATTTCAGTCACGCGATTCCTCGCTCGGAAGTTAAGAACCGCTATTAAATCGTATTTACATTTATTCATCGCTGATAAAAATACACGTGATCAACTGATAACGGCTACAGGATACAATCAAAACCATTCCCAAGTACCAACACAACACAAGGAGTATTTTTAGAGCCAGTAAACTCCAGCAAATCAAGATAAGGGCAAAGATGGTGTCAATTCTCATCCTGGTCTTGTGACCTCGGTCTCGCAGACACGAAGGTGGCCATTTTGAAGGCAGAATGCAATATCACAGAAACATTGGTGATTTCGATTAGCGAGTTTCTCAAACATTGTCAAACTGTATCGAGATGTCAAACAGGTTCAGTTGACTGCTGCTTGTTTTTTCATACAGACGTCTAAAGGTGAGGAAGAGCAGTAGTAGTAGAAGAAGAAGAAGAAGAAGAAGGAGGAGGAGGAGAAGGGGGGGGGGAAGAGGAGGAGGAAGAGGAGAAGGAGGAGGAAGAGGAGGAGAAGGAGGACTACAACGGACGAAGAAGAAGAAGAAGAAGAAGAAGAAGAAGAAGAAGAAGAAGAAGAAGAAGAAGAAGAACAACAACAACAACAACAACAACAACAACAACTACTACTACTACTACAACAACAACAACAACAACAACAACAACAACAACAACAACAACAACAACAAGTTATTGGATTCCTGTAGAAAGAAACATATCTTGGTCCCGTGTGTAACCCCTCATGCACCAACTGCTTCACATCTTCACAGAAGTGACGCCGTTTTGAATCTTCCTACTCCACTCCACTACACTTGCTGGACTGACAGGCATGCATCACCTTACCGGACCTTTATTCGTCGATGAATTTCTACAGGTTTCACCCCTTTACTGATCAACAAACGGGATAATAGAAAGCTGCTTCTCTTTAGTGCATGTCAAAAGTGGGGCGGCTATCTTTAAACTGTTCTTATGCCGTCACCGTGTACGTCTGCACCGTGATGTCATGTGCTTACAACTCTTGACATTCTTAACAACAATACAGACAAGTTACAAGACAATAGGGTGGTTATTGTAATTTATATAACACTTTTAAGGTTTTCATTCGAAGCCCCCTCATATCAAACTGCAATAAAATATTCGAGTCGCCAGCTGTTGTAACTATGTCATTTTCAGGTAGCCAAAGGACTTTACACTTTCATTTAAGACGTCCTTAACATATTGTTCCTACATTCCTTTGTTTCTCTTTTTTAGATGCCTCATTTTGTGGCTCCAGATGGGTGTATCAGACGCGGGACATCTTACTCATGATCGAGAGGTTTTCCGGAAGGTTGTTATGGGAGCGAGGTTCTGCAAAGGACATGCTAATGAATGAATGAATGAATGAATGAATGAATGAATGAATGAATGAATGATCACTTTTCAACAATTTAGCAATTTATTCACCCTTATTTGCGTATCACCACCATCACAAGTACCTCCAAAACAAAGACGACGACAACAACAACAACAACAACAACAACAACAACAACAACAACAATAACAATGATACTATTAAAAAGTCTCACTTATTTTGTGATAAACAAAGCATAGTTTTATTGCATATATCAGAAAGACAACTCGAATAACTGGTACTGTAATGGATATTAAAATAAATACAGTAAACTCAATAGTAACATGTTTCTGGTGTTAACATCATTACTCTGAAACAATGCATTGATATATATATATATATATATTATCTATATATATATATATATATATATATATATATATATATATATATAATATATATATCTAGTGACCCACTCTGAGGAAGAATTACAACGTTCTACTGTCTGTATTCTCCAATGCTTGTTCTGAATTTGGTTTAACAATTAGCAAAACGAAGACACAGACTATATCACAAGGTTACTATGGCGTACCATCAATCTTTATTAACGACGCCAAACTAGAGTTAGTAGACCATTTAATATATTCAGGATCAGAGGTAAATAATAACTTATTCCTAGAGCAGGATATCAACATCAGTATTGGTAAGGCAGCAACAACAATGAACTAGGTTAACAATAAGAGTCTGGGAGATCAGGAAGCTTACTGCCAAAACATAAGTCCTCGTCTACCAAGCCTGTGTCCTTAGTACTCTCCTTTGTGGCAGTGACGCCTTGTCAACTTACACCAAGAGAAACGTTTAAACAGCATTCATATGCGGTGTCTGCGAAGAATTCTTGGTATTAAGTGGCACGGACAAAATCACAAATAGTGAAGTTTTGGAAAGATCAGGTTGTGTGACGGTTTGTTCCGTGCTCAATTTTCGTAGACTTTAATGGATAGGACACTTTAGGAGGATGGATGATGATAGAATAACAAAGGACATCTTTTTTGGTGAATTACAGATGGGTAAGAGATCTCAGGGTCGGCCTCTACTACGATACAAAGATGTGTGTAAGCGGGACATGATTGATACAGGCATTGATAATGCACATTGGGAGCAAGTCGCCGACGAACGTGTTGAATGGAGGGTAAATACTAGAAATTTACTAAATACAAAGGAGAAAATGATTGCAGATAGGTCACAAACTGAGCGCGTGAGACGTAAGATGATGCGTGATGGTGAAAATGACCATGTGTTCTCATGCAACCATTGTGGACGAACATGTACAGCGCGAATTGGTTTGATCAGTAACATTCGCTACCGTCATGGGCTTTAGTTATTAAGACCTTTTTTGAAGCACAATGTAACAAACTAACTATCGTCTGTCCAGACGGCAACGTGCCAATGCATGTAATATATATTATATATATAATATATATATATATATATATATATATATATATATATATATATATATACATATATATATATAGTCTATCTACATCTTATATCTCTCTCTCCTCTCTCTCTCTCTCTCTCTCTCTCTCTCTCTCTCTCTCTCTCTCTCTCTCTCTCTCTCTCTGGTCTCATTGTATATTATTTATAAGCTGGAGTTAGTAGTTCGTGCTTCATGAGACGCTTTCGGCAGGCTATCCCTTAGTAAGAGACCGAGCCATATGGGGTCAAACCCGAAGCATTGAAGTAAATCCTCTGCCTCTCTTTTTTGAAACTATGTAAACTCATATATCAGAAAATTTCACAGCCAAGAAAGGAAGAAATGCAAGATTCTCAAAATATTCGCCAGGTAAATTATTCCTCCATTTTCAGAAGTTCATTATTTAGCTACAAACAATTGGCACTAGTATGATATACTTGAGTTTAGAAGCTTCTAATTACATGTAAATATAAGCTGGTATATCCATAATAGATTACATTCTATAGAAAATAATAAAATAAGCATGCATCTCAATAGATTGCATGCACTTAAAGGAATGTCTAAGTATCTTTAAAAAGACGTTCTGTACTAAAGGTAGTAAAATACAATTTAAAACACAAAAGATTACAATACAAAAAGGCGCGTTAGTAAATGGTAACGGCAAATTACTAAATATATTCATAGTCATGTGACATGATGTCACAATCATCATCATCATCATCATCATCATCATCATCATCATCATCATAATCATCATCATCATAACCACCGTCATTATTATCACTTTGTGCTTCTGACTGGTGAATTTGCAAGCCGACTAAGGCAGAAGTCAGTGACAGCAGACGTTACAAACTATCCGGGGATACTTTACGTCACAAACTGTCTGGGACGCACCCGGTCACAAACTGTCTGGGACGCACACGGTCACAAACTGTCTGGGATAGTAGACGTCACAAATTGTCTGGGACAGTAGAAGTCACAACGATAACATAATGGTGAGAGATTTAACTATATGAGGATAACTCTAACTATATGGGGATAACTCTAACTATACAGGGAGAACTCATGAAAACTCTAACACTATTTGAGAACTCTAACAATATATGAGAAATCTAAATATATGAGGCAAACTCTGAAGGAGAAAAGACTAACCGAACATTCTCTAAGAGTTCCCCCCCCCCTCCCCCCGTCTTCTTGCCGTTAACCTCACTCCACCCAAACCTCTAAGGGTGGGCTTAGGACTTGCATTTGCTGTGTCGGATGTGTCTGTCCAGGTCACGGCCCCAGGTGAAGGTGGCTGAGCACTGCATGCAGGTAAACGGCTGGGCCGTGGGGTGTCGTGTAGTCCGGTGGTATTTGAGATCATCGCCCCGGAAGAACGCCTGCTCACAAAGGTCGCACTTGTAGGGCCGTTCCCCTGTGTGGTACCGCACATGGCGGTCCCTGTTGGGCCGGGCAGTGAAGCTTTTCCCACAATGTTCACACAGATAGCGCTTGTGCATCTCAACGCTGTGGTGCTCCAGTTCAGGAAAGGATCTGAACTGCTTCTTACAATCTTCGCAGCTGTAGGTGATGATCCGGTAGTGGTCGCTTCCATTGAAAGAATCGGCAGCAGGACTGATGCTTCCATTTCTAACTACAGTGTTCTGAAACTGGCTCTCTTCAGAAGCTTCGAACTCTAGATCCTGTTCCGGCAATACCTCGGACTTGACAACGATCGGTGCATGATACATCAAAGCCGTTTCCGGGTTTGGTTCCTCACGCGAGATGTCGTCGGTGTCCTGGGAGGTAGTGGCAAGCCACAGTGCTGTTCTGATTGGCAGACGATGGGTTGAAAAATATTGGGTGTTGTTTGAATACATGCCCATCCTGCAACTCGGGCTGTTGGCGCAGGGCCGTGGGCAATGAAGCTTCAAGTTTATGGTCAGCGATGTCTCGACAGATAGGGATCCGGGTTCTGTTCTCGCAAGTTGCAAGAACTGATCTCAATGGAGCTCTTTCTTCAAACAGTTTAGTTCCTCGTGCAGCAATAAACTTGGCAGCTAGATCCGCCATTTTCTCTCTTGAGTACGGGTTGAAGCGCAAAGGTGGCCGTCGAGTATAATCTTGTGACACAGTTCGCAGCAAAGAACGACGTTCAAAGCTAGTATAGGGTGCATTTGGTACGACACAAATCTTCTCTGCACTCTTTGGTCTTGTGGGGCTGATAGTCTTCATGGGACTACAACTCATTTGATCTTTGTCCACATTATCCGTGGGACTATCAGACATCTGTCTTTCATAAGAGCAACGTCCTGTTGTAATCACTGTTAACTGTGGGTAGATTATTAGCTGGTGAGAAGATGGGTTCGCAGCTTCTCTGTTTAGAAGCAAGATCCCTCGTTTGATATGTTTCCCTGGCTTCAACTTCTTGGTCCAGATGGCAGGATTCGGATAGAACAACGCCATTTCTGGGGAAGTTCTTGTCTGCTAATCCCGTAGCTCTGGAGCAAGACCCGAAGCTGCGATGGTTCTGCTGGAAATCACTGGATGTTGAATCAGATGCCTTTTTTATTCTCAGGTCTAAAAGTTGTGTTTCGTTTGGATTATTTTCTTCTTTACTGCTAGTTGCTGGACATGGTGCGAGCTTGGGAGGGTCGTAGAAGAAGTTTGAATAATCATCTGTGAATCTAGATTCCATGGCAGGTTTGGAAATGTTGCTGTTCATGTTCTCTTTGTGCTGAAGAAAATTTGGACAGGGTTTCTCAACCGCCATAGACTGTGTAGAGGTAATGGGTTTCTCAATCGCCGTAGACGGTGTACAAGTAATAGGCTTCTCAATCGCCATAGACTGTGTACAGGTAATGGGTTTCTCAATATTCATAGACTGTGCACAGGTAATGGGTTTCTCAATCTTCATAGAATTTGTTAAAATACCTGATATGCAGCTGTGCTCAGACTGAACTTTGTCAAGATGTGGCTTTTCGTGTAACAGCGAGTGCTCCTGAAGCAGAAGCTTATTCTTGAATTGCCTCTTGCACGTTTTACATGTGTGAATTTTGCCCTGCGCATGCGTGTACTCATGTCTGACGTACTGGTCATAAGTGGACAGGGCAACGTCACAAAAACAGCAGACGTACTGCGAAAACGAGACAATCTTCTTGTGTTTTCTCACGTGATTTGTGTAGTCAAATGGATCAGCAAAGTAGGCGTTACAAGGCTTGCAAGAAAACAGTTTGTGACTGTGCAACAAGGAATGTTTCAGCGTCATCAGATTGTTGTTTCCAATGAAGGAGCATGTCGCGCAGGAGAACTGTTGGAGTTCTGGGTGTGTCTGCTTGTGAGCAGTAAAAGCTTCATCCTGATCATAGCTCTCGCCACACTGCGGGCACACATGCATGAGACGCGACCTGTGCTCTTTGGCCATGTGGTTCTTTACGCAAGCACGGTCTGTGTAGCCTTTGTTGCACAGCGAGCAGCGAAACGGCTTACTGTAACCATGGCGCAGCATGTGTCCTTTGAGGTCGTCTCGTCTTGCAAAGGACTGAGAGCACTGTGTGCATTGGTACGGCCTGTGACCAGTATGGATTCTTATGTGCCGCTTCAGGTTATTCTTGGCTGTGAAGGTTCGGCAGCAGAACGTGCAGCAATACAAGTCATGGGCGGACTGGGCGTGCCTCGACACAGCCACGGCATCTTCCATGACTTCTGCGCATTGCTTACATCTGAAGCCGTCAGGGTGTTTCACCACCAGGCTCTGGGGATGTGGGATGGCAGATGCGGCGTCCAAAGCTTGGCTACTGTCACCAGAAAGATCAACGGGAACATCAATGTCCGTGATATCAGAGCTAACCGCAGAGTCTAGATCTTCTGTATCGTCGGCCATACAATCCCCCACTCTTTCGTGATCGAAAATCACATTCTGGTCCAATCTTCTATACGGCACTCTGATGGCTGAGCATCGGTGGTGATCGGTTTCCTTTGATTGTCTACTGTCTTTTGAAATATGCACATCCATCCTGGTGATTTGGTCTCCACCTGGGCCACTGCTATTCTGCACCGGCCGCTCATCAATAACTAATGGGCAATCAAAATCCATATAATGATCATCATCGTCCATTTCATCACCTCCATCTCCAGAAGACCCAGGGGAGTAGTGATTTGTTTCATTAGGACTGCCCATGGAAGTATCTCGTTCATCTGAGCTGTATACCGTACTCTTTCCATCAAACCCGCTGCAGTAGTAGTCATTGTACGTGCTACTTTGTTTATGTTCGCTGGGGTTGTCGCTACGTTCAGAACTGGAATCAGAATCGTCCTTATCATTGCTGGTGTAGCCAGCTCTCTTCGTCACTCTCGTTTCTGGGACCCTTTTCCGTGTGTGTCTCCAATACAGAACTTTGAGCCTGAAAACTTGATGTGATAATTCCGATGTCCTTTAACGGTGACGTGGGTTTAACAGGAAGATCAGAAGGACTGGGTGAGCATCTTTCTCCGTCCCTGGTGCACTCCAAGGGAAAATAATACGACTTGTCGTCATGATCAGACATGTGGTTATAAAAAGGATCTCTTTTACAATCATACAACGAAGTTTCTTCTGCAAATGACATGTCAGACTTGACAGATGGCGGCAGCGAGGGTGAAAGACTTGGCTCGAAAGGTTCCTCTTCCGGTGTCAAAGGTAAGTCACCGCGCGCCAAGGATAGATCATCGTGTTTCATTTTAACATTCAGTCGACTCTGCAGGCATTGTTCGGTAAATAACTGGTCAATCACGTGTTTAACGTTCGGGAATGTACGGTTTACATTCACTGTTATCGGGGATTCATCATTGGCCAACGAGATACACAGACACCCCTCGACCCGGGTTATAGGCCGGCCTGTGAGAAGTTTCTCTACAAGTGTCAGAATGGACCCTTCCAATAGCCGGGTGATCCCTTCCCTAGAAAAGTGTCTGTTGGATAGAATGGTCTCTAAGTCTTGGTCACTGCAGTCCATTGCAGGACAGTGTCTGCCCAAGTGTCTTGGCTGTGAATTGGTGTGGCTTCTGGGTCTTATTTCGGCAACGAAGTCATCACCTGGTTGGGTGGGGACAAACTTTGGAATGGCAATCGTCCGGGGTCTAATCTCGGCAACAAAATCCGACATTCTCTTTCAAATATATATCTGATATATATCAGATATAACAAATGGTATAATAAGCAAAAATACACACTATAAAATAATGTACATTTGCTAGAATAAGTTAAACCTGTGTAATAAATGAAGAATACGCTACTTTCATACAATATAAAAGCACACAAAAAAGCGCCTTAAGTGTTAATTACAATACGCGAACTGTGTCACTGGTTAACGCAATCTTGGTATATCAACCTATCCCGTCACATCGCCAGATTTTTAACAAAAAGAAAACCAAAGCTCGTACAATTAAACAACTGTTAAGTACACTTTGCACAAAGACAGTTTCAAGCACTTCTTGTTTCCTTAGCACATCAATGGGTTGGCAGTTTCCTCCCAAGATATATATGTCAAGCTGTGTTTCTCTTGCACAAGTTATAATGATCGCATGAGTTTGTTACATATACGTATTGAATCTAGGTCAGATCTGCTTGCTGGCTCCACAAGTTCATACGAAGTGCGATCTACAGCTAGCAGTACTTAAATTATGTCCTCCTGTATGCGTATTTTTGGCAGCACAGAACACTTACTAAGGTGTCACGCCAATTGTATACATATATAAAAAAGCTGTTTGTTCTGTAAATGTTCAATCTTGGAATTATTTCGCAAACAAAGACTTCAGTTTTTGAAATACAAGAATCCGAATATCAAAGACTGGTTCTGTCTCGAAGATACAGGTTAGTGCCCCTGTTTTCTTTGATGTTTGGTTGGTCAAGAAAAGATAATTTGAAAGCACTCAGGGTCTGCTTGGATTTCGGATTGCGTCCCTTGAATTACAGGTTACAAGTCTGTGAAAGAAACAATGTAGAATAATTGTCACACACGCATATTAGTTAGTAAACTTTACATTCGTTACTCTTCTACACTAGGGTGTAATTTTATTTTGTGATTTTTATTTACCGCCTTTACCACACATACACATACACATACACATACATACAAACATCAGACTTATGGAAAGAACAAGACAAATTGCCGTGTATCAAGAAATGAGAGAAAATGCACTGCCGCTGGATAGGACATATACAGAGAAAAATACTGTTAATATCTTTTCAAGCAGTTTCTTTCTTAGGAAAAACACATTGGAAATGAGTAACGTAGCGATCAAAACGGAAATGAGAAACGTAGCGATCATAACACACATACTGAGGTGCGAGTTTGAAACATGAGTAATATGAGATGGAAATGGTATGAGTAAATTAGTTAGATAACTCTGGAAGGGCTAGGTATGAACCAAATGAGGGCATATGTTCCACTGCAGCACAAGCATAAGACGAAGAACAAGAGCAAAATCATCAACAACAAAAATGATAAGAAGAAAAAAGAAAAAGAGAGTAGGAGACACAGAGAAAGAAGAAGAAGATGAAGAGAATATAAGATACAAGTATGAAGAAGAACAATAACAACAAGAATAAAGAAGAAGAAGAGAGTATACAACACAAAGAAGAAGAAGAAGAAGAAGAAGAAGAAGAAGAAGAAGAAGAAGAAGAAGAAGAAGAAGAAGAGTTACAACAACAACAACAACAACAACGATACCAACAAAAACAACAAACACAACAACAAGAGGAAGAACAACAAGAGGAAGAAGAAAAACATGAATATAGTAGGAGGCACAAAAGACAGACAGACAGACAGACAGACAGACAGACAGACAGACAGACAGACGGACGGAAGGACGGAAGGAAAGAAAAAAAGAAAGAAAGAAAGACAGACAGAAAGAAAGAAAGACAGAAAGAAAGACAGAAAGAAAGAAAGAAAGAAAGAAAGAAAGAAAGAAAGAGCAGGCAGACAGACAGAAGAAAGAAAGAAAGAAAGAAGAAGAGGAAGAAGAAGAAGAAGAAGAAGAAGAAGAAGAAGAAGAAGAAGAAGAAGAAGAAGAAGAAGCAGGAGGAGGATGAGGAGGAATAAGAGGAAGAACGGCAAGAGGAAGAAGAAGAAGATTTTAGTAGGAGCACAAAAGACAGACAGACAGACAGACAGACAGACAGACAGACAGACAGACGGACGGACGGACGGACAGACAGATGGACGGGCGGATGGACGGACGGACGGACAGAAGAAGAAGAAGAAGAAGAAGAAGAAGAAGAAGAAGAAGAAGAAGAAGAAGAAGAAGAACGCGTTCTAAACCAATGTTCTTGTCCACGTGACAATGACCATGATTTTGTAAACACCCTCAGCTAGCTGACTCAACCCAGCTGACAACGCACACAATATCTAAACTACGCAGCTCCTTCTTGCTTATTCTTAGCCTTAACTTCTGTTTACATTTTAAAGAGGGTTTGTCCTAACTTATTTTGTTTCGGTTACCATTGCATCGATTTTTATGGGCCAGTAAGAGTATTTTCCGGTTTCGATTGTGCGCTGGGCTGGTGTCAAGGCCGTGTTTATCAGACTTGGGGAACTTGCAGCGTCGTGTCCGCGGCTAATAATCACATGTGGGGGGTTGCCTCAGGGAAAATTTCTATCTTTCAGTACTAGAAGGTTAAAAGCGGATACTCCTATGGAAATATTATTGTCTTTAAGTAACTTGCCGACTGGCGCTTTCGATCATGCTTCTCCACAACTTGCGATTTCCAACAGCATGTGTGCTTAATTCTTTCGTGTCATAACACAAGACTGTCAGAATGTACTCTCGCTGTCCTCCTCTATCTCTCTTTTCATAAATCTATCCGGTTGTCACAATATGTTTATTGTGGTTTCTTTAGCCATGGGGTTTCAATGTCTAACAGTTTCGTGTGACTTTTGTTCAACTTGAAGAGAGAGCTACACAGACTCTAGTTAATCCAAAGGCGAGGAAACGATGATGGTGTTGGATGTTATACAAACTCAGGAGGCCTTTAATTGTATGACTTCCGCTGGAACCCACAAGGAAAATGAAACAGAAAGGGGTTAAACACGGAGACGAGAATGAGAGACAAGGATAGATCACGTGTGGAGAACGTGGAGAAAGCTGCAGGAGACTACAAAGTACAGGAGAGCTTGACGTGAGTTGGCTGAGTGCATAGATTATATTGGGATATAAAAGGAAGAAGAAGAAGAGAAGAAGAAGAAGAAGAAGAAGAAGAAGAAGAAGAAGAAGAAGAAGAAGAAGAAGGAGGAGGAGGAGGAGGTAGGAAGAAGAGAAGAAAGAAAGAAAGAAAGAAAGAAAGAAAGAAAGAAATATGTAGTCTAGTCACTAATTCTTTCCATGCATTATTATGTGTGTCGATCAATGCATGAGCATTCGTTTCCGAAGCTAGTTCATTCCCTATAAAGCAGTAATTGGCAGTACTTTAACCTGTAACAACAGGTGGCACCACTAGGTGGGTCTACCAGCATGGCACGTGATGATGGTTACCATCCTTCGGAATTCCCATGCGGCTCATCACCATCATCATCAAGCTCCAGGCCAGCTGGTGTAGGTGTTCATGTTTCTCCACAGATCTCGGCCTTTGGTTTTCTAGATCAACTCTGAAGATGATATTCATCCATGCCACCGTCTCAATCCATCCACCATCATTTCTCTTGGTCTGACTCTGCCTCTCTTCCCCTCGATCTTTCCAGTTGTCACGATGTTCTCCAATGCCTCTCTTCTCATCACATGAGCAAAGAAAACCGTTTTGTCTCATTCTTATTGTTGTGTCATCTGCATTAACATATATTATTCATATTATAAGCTCCGATTAGTATTCCTGACCTCTCTTTGATCGCTCTCATTATTACTTCGCTATAGAGGGAGAAGAGATCCGGTGACAAGACACATCCCTGTCGTACTATTAGCTTTACTTGTTCTTATGTGGCTAACTCTCTATTTCTTTATTGTCATGTATGGCATCTGATCTATATTTCTGTCTTCTGCTTCTAGAAGTGACAATCAATATTTGTGAACGTAATTGACACGCTATTTCAATGGCCTCCAGGATTCCCCAGCACTTGCTATTTCTGTTGAAAACATACAAACAAAATGGGGGAGGCGGAGTGGCTAGGAGGTTAAGTGTCCGCCTCTGATTCGTGCATATTGGGTTTGTTCCACGCCGTGGATTTCTAAAATTTTTAGAAAATAAGTAAAGTGTCATATTCCCCATTCTGATCCCGGAGTGGATCGCTGGGTTCAGTCTTCTCTGACCAGTCCGAAACACTTGGAGAATATTTGTGCACGTCGCTCCATAAATCACAAACAGGCAAACACATGCAGGGGTTGACTGCGACGACGCAGTTAGAGCTTCGCTGGTGGTACCGGGTTCGTGAACTGCGCTGAGAATCTTCGGAGGTGGTCTTTGCAGGGAGACTGAGCCTCTTATGGAGATATATGTGTACAGTGAAACGATCATCTAACACACCCCCTCTGTCGTGTCTTTATCTTACAATGGTAGAACCACCAAAAAACTACGAGAAGTAAATGGTAAGATTCACAAACCCGGGAAGGTAACCCGGTCAACAAATGCCTGAAGAAGTCGGATGTGTCAGCCGAAAGGTGCAAATATCGCAGCTCTGCTGTAAACAGGCACAACGGAATTACGTCTAAAACAATATTCCGAACGAATGAAGAAGAAGAAGAAGAAGAAGAAGACTACATGACAAAAATAAATATAAAAGTTACTCCACCGTAGATAGGTATGTAGTTTCCAAGACCCCAAAAGCCATGCCGACGGTAGCACAGCTACTGGCAGGGTCTCCGATATCGGATAGGTCAAGATTTGGGAACCAGACGAAGACAGAATTAAACCTACTGCCTTGTACTTGTAGGTAGACTATGGACCGTCAAAAGTTAGGGAAAGCAAACGCGAAATATCCTTGTCAAAGTCAGATGTACTAAGCCACATGCTTGGTGAATAAAGCAACGCAATTCACTTCATGATGTCATGTCATTTAACAAAACTTAAGCATGCAAACACAAGACACGCAAATGTATTCAAAGTACCTGTTCTAACTTGTGGTTGTAGCAAATTCTTACAGACGAAACGGAATTCCAAAAAGATGAATAAACAGATGCTGTAACGTAACACAACCAGCTAGAGAATACATCGCGGCTTCTGAACAGAAAACAACTAAAGAAAATGTCACTGTAAAACATCAGGTGACATGATGTCGTCAAGCGCTTATCTCGGAACTGAGCTGGTTGTATTTGCATTAAATGGTTTATAACTTAATGTGCTGGGCTATTTTTAATCCAGGCCACTCCATATTGCTAGCACAACATCCGGTTTGTGGAGGTGACTTTCGTGGCAGCTGCACAGAGCAGTTTGTGGTGATCAACAAGGTTGGATTGTGCGGTGGTAGGTGCGCTAGCTGGTGCGGTTGTGGGTGTGTGCAAGTCAGCTATATCCTGTTTAGGGACTGGGTTGGATTCGTGTGACTGTCCGCAGTGTTAGGATAATACGTCGTGCGGCAGTAAGTGCTGCCTGCGTACCTACGTCATTGTGAGATGGGGGGGGGGGGGGGGGGGGGGTGAAGAGGAGGTAAAAGGAAACTCGGGGCGGGTTTGAGTGAAGCAAAGGAATAAGTTATGACGTGTCTTCTTCTTATATCCCATGTGATGTTGCGTTGGCGATCATGTCGATCCGCAGCCTTCTATTGTACGCCTTTTAAAAGAGCTTCCTATTGTACGCTTTTAAAAAGTTTTCAATTGCATGCTTTTAAAAACAACCTTCTCTTGAACGCTTTTAAAAACAGCCTTCTAATTTACGCTTTTAAAAAGAGACTTCTGCTATACGATTTTAAAAACACTACAATTACTGTATTTACACAATGGCTATTGAAAAAGCACACGGAATGACACTATCCAGTTCCACTCATCCTGCACTGCAACGCCAATTGTTCCTCCCCACGACGCTTGCCGGTAAAAGTGGATAATAATGGCGATGATGATGACACAATAGCTGAGGAGTTGAGGTGGCATAGAGATTAGTGCCCTTGTCTGCCAAGACAGGGACCTGCGTTCAATCCCCAGCAGAGATGGGGGTGTATATATTTTAATTGGTGCGGCTCTGTGGTCGATGCAGCTTCATAAAGATGGGTGCAGACAATGGTATGGAAATTGTCTGGCAACGGTTTAGACTATGTGAAGACTTCACACTTTGCATCCATTGCCAATGGCCAGGACATGGATGGATCGTGCCGATGTTATTCATGCTCTTTTAGAAATGTGGAGAGCGGATGACTTTGACGCCAGTGAATCCACATCTTTGTCCAGAATGAGAGACTCAGGAGTAAGAATTGGCACGGCCAGACACGAGAGGCACGTTGGGAGAAGGAGGGGCTTCGTCAACGCAGAACTGGAGATATTCGCCACCGGATACTGATACATATGTTGGGAGGAGGGTCTGAGCACCTATGGACATGTCCGGAGGGTAAGGATGATACCCTGAGAGATAACCAACTCTGATAGCAGTATCTGCTGTGGGACTGTCCTTATTTAATTATTGAAGGGAGGGGGTTTCCAGGTTTAGGATAAAGACTATTTGCCAGAGCAATCGCCTCGTGACCTACATATCAGAATTTTTTATTTCACCACTGATAGCCAAAAAGCCCCTTTGCTTTAACTGGGAATCGATGAGGCGGACATTCTATCTCCTCGGCCACTCGCTATTTCGAAGCAGCAACACATGAGCCTGTGATATGCTAGGAACCTCAAACCACGTAGGCCTGATAAGCAGGTGGTTAGGTAGTCAGTCTTTCCCTCTTTAGAGGACGATGAACGCATGCCTCTAGCCTTGATCCGACCGCATTGTTAACATTATCAGCGTCGCTTCCTAGCGATTACAGTAACTCGCACCACTCACGTGCTACTAGACGTTATAAAATTAAAATAAAAAAACCCATCCTGATTGGCATTTCTAGAAGGAAGTAGATATCGGAATAGGTCTGTGTCTGACCGTTCTTGCATGCATGTGTGATCCTGTTTCTTCTTGGAAGTCCTGTGTTTCAGTTGCCCTCAAAAGTTTTCAGTAATGGACCGTTTCTTAAATTGTGATCACGCTAAGATAATGCTATCTCTCTCTCTCTCTCACTCTCTCTCTCAATACTCATTCTCTTCTCATGTCTCTTTCTTTCTTTTTCTCTCCCTTTCTCTTTCTTTCCGTCTTTCTTTCTTTCCTTCTTTCTTATTGTCTTTCTTTCTTTATCTGTTTCTCTCTCTCTCTCTCTTTCTCTCTCTTTCTCTCTCCCTTCTTCTCTTTCTCTCTCCTCTTCGCCATTCTCTCACTCTATCTCTTTCCTTCCCCCTCTCTCTCTCTTTCCTTCCCCCTCTCTCTCTCTTTACTTCCCCCTCTCTTTCTTTCTCATTTTCCTTCTCCTCCCTCTCTTTCTCTCTCTTTCTCTCTCCCTTTCTCTCTTTCTTTCTCTCTCTCTTTCTCCCTCTCCTCTCACTCTATCTCTTTCCTTCCCCCTCCCTCTCTCTTTCCTTCCCCCTCACTCTCTTTCTCATTTTCCTTCTCCTCTCTCACATTTTCTCTCCCTCTCCCTCTTTCTCTTTCTCTCTTTTTCTCATTCCTCCTCTCTCTCTCTCTCTCTCTCTCTCTCTCTCTCTCCTCTCTCTCTCTCTCTCTCTCTCGATTCTTTTTCTCCCTTTTTCTTTTTCCTCTTCCCTCCCTAGCACTTTCTGTGTGTGTGTGTGTGTGTGTGTGTGTGTGTGTGTGTGTGTGTGTGTGTGTGTGTGTGTGTGTGTATATTTCTCACTCCCATCCTCTTTCTCTGTATCCTCCGCAGTTCAATTGTGCAACAATTTTCCACATCAAATCAAAGAAACCTCAAACACGTATACATACAGCCGCAACCTATTTGAACACCATCTCGGTACAGACTATATGCTCCCTTCAATAATAATAATAATAATAATAATAATAATAATAATAATATCAAAGGACAACTAGTATAATAAACATTCCCCTAACAGTGGCACGATACATCTACCTTAACTAATTGTAATTGCCATGTCAAACATTCGTTTTAGTGAGTCAGGTATTATTGATTATTTCACATTTTCCATATGTTTAAAATGCATATACTTGTATTGTTTCTGTTGTCGTTGTTGTCTAACATTACCTTCATAAGTGATGTATGAATGAAATAACATATGAGAGCAGAGAGATAAGAAGGACAGATTTGCAGAAGGGCCCGCTTGCCCACTTATTACCCCTTTGAAAATAAAGTTCGTTTGTCAATTCTTTCTCTAAAGTTCGTTCGTTCTCTTTCTCCCTCTTACCCCCTCCCCCCCCCGTCTCTCTCTCTCTCTATCTCTCTATCTCTCTCTATCTCTCTCTCTCTCTCTCTCTCTCTCTCTCTCTCTCTCTCTTTCAATTCTAGAGGACAAGGGGGGAAAACAAGACTTCATAGAAGAAACAGTCTCACACAGGCACGCAAAAACGATAAGATACAGACATATTCCGATGTGTGCTTTCTTCATTCTCTTATAGAAGTGCCAATTAGTAGTTCATTCGTTAGTTATCTATGTGACATTGATACTGACTAAATCACCCAAAAAAGCTGCCGACTGGTCTATAAAATATGCCCAATGAACGTGTAATATGGTCCTGTACTAACTTACTCATTCTAGACTTGGGCGTGTGTAATATGTTTCAGCGTTGGCTATGTCATGCATTACATTAAAACAACGGCAATTAGTTATCTGGGGCAGTTTGAGGATATTAATAACACATGCTAATTGATTAACTTATTCAATGCCAAACAAAAAATAAGTTTGGTCCAAACATCGTACACAAATAAACAAAAATGTTTTACAATGCACATTTCCGTTCACTGAGCATTGAAACTGCGGAAGATACCATGAAACAAATAACACGATGACCCTAGTATGGTGGTAAAATTTGCTTTTCTTAAAATTGTACCTAATTTATAAAATTAAAGAATACACAAAGAAATAACGCAAACACTTACCCAAAAGAAACTGTAGTCTCACTCGGTCAGAACTACGTGTCAGAAATCATCAATCAGTCAATTCTCTCCCTTGTCTTACGTGAAAATCTACACGTAGAGGGGAAACAATTCTACCGTTATTTGTTGATAAGCTCCGTTCCCGGAGCTGAAGAACTGTTTTTGACCTGGTCCTAGGTTGCACGAACTGATTATGATCACTGTACCTAGGCTTTATATGCCGATTTAAATCCGGGTACGTAAGAGGCCATTTCCTATTGAGCCAAAAAATCCGCCTTTTGATAGGGCTTTGATTCTATTTCTGTCCAGGATCTAGTCACAGATTTGACGTTGGCGGCGTGTTTCGGGAGCTGTAGGGAAACTTGGTCACATGGGTTGAATGACTTGAATCTCATCTCATCATGTTCCTCTTGTACCTTGCGGTGTCGAGGTGAAGTATATACAGCGTGAGAGTGCCCGCTTATGGGCTTCATGTATCGATATTCCCATGGACTTTGTTATTCTCTGCGTCCATCGTTTACGTGGGCGGCCTCTTCCTCTGCTTCCCTCTGGTCTGTACATCATTGCTTGTTCTGGCATGATTTGCCAATTGATGATATTATACTTCCTAGGTACTTGAATCTCTTTACTTGTTTCAAGGGATGTTCGTTTAGGTGAATCGTTGTTGCTTTTTCTTCTTTAGTTACAGTCATTACCTCTTTTTTACTTGTGCGACTTTTCATACTATGTTCCCTACAAATTTCATTTAAAATATTCACGTGGTCTTGTAATTCAGCTTCCGATTTTGCTATTAGTGCTTGGTGGTCCGCAAATAGGAGTTCTCTAATGGTTAGATTTGCAAATGGTTCTTTTGTGTTCTCGTCATGCGGTGTTTTTGTGGTTTCTGTTTGGCCGGTTTCTTTACATATGTTGTCTATATATGTTATGAACAAGAGAGAGGACAGGACACAACCTTGTCGTACTCCGGATCTTACGGTGAAGGGTTCTGAGTGTCCTCCAGTTGCTATCACTATGCATTCACTGTTGTTGTATAAGCTTCTACATAGGTTTGTTAGATGTGTACTCACTCCAAATTGTTTAAGGATTTCCCACAGCTTGTTTCTGTCTACTCTATCGAAATGCCTTTTGTTTGGTCGACAAAAGCTAAGTAGAGTGTTTCATCGAATTCTTAGGATTTTTCTATAAGTTGTCTAAGATCAAAAATGGCATCTGTACATCCTTTGTATTTTTCCTAATCCAATTTGTGTTTCGCTTAGCTGGGATTCTATAGTAGTTCGTAATCTTCTCTCAAGAATTTTGCAAAATATTTTCCCAGTATGACTCAACAGTGAAATGTATTGTGTGCAGTCTCTTTTGCTACCTTTGTTTTTCCAAATTGGGATAATTATGGCGTTTCCCAAGTCTCGTGGTGTCTGTTGTTCTACCCAAACGTGGTTGAATAGTCTATGTAGCCATGCTGTTCCTACTTCTCTTTCTGCTTTAACTAATTCATTTGGTATTTCATCTTCCCGGTGATTTGTTCAATGGGGCTAATCTGACAGCTTCTATAATTCCTTCTTTCAGTATGTCTGGTTCTAGTTCTTCGGTGGCATCTGTGTCGGTTTCTTGAATTCCTGTGACATCTGATGGGTTGAATTTGTCACCGCCAAATGACTGCTTTATGTCATGAACACTTGCCAATCTGAATAAAGTGTCACCATTCTAAAGATACACGGGGAACAGCTAGAAGAATTACTAGTAAACTACAGATATTCGCTAATTGGTGCCTGCGCAGAGCAGTGGGGATAAAATGGAATTACAACATCTCCAATGTGGAACTCATGGAGAGAACTAAACAAATCCCAGTGAACCTAGAGGTGTGGAAAGGACGCTGGCTCTGAATTGGACACACTCTGGGAAACCATGAGGACAATATAACTAGGCCCTCTATGGTATGAAACCCACAAGGCAGACGAAATAGCGAGAGACCTAAAAACACCAGAAGAAGAGAATTATGCCAGAGATAATTTTAAAATTGATCTAAGATAGGACAAGAAAACCTGAGAAGAAAACACATAATATCACATGCAGACGAGAATTAAGACAGAGATTGTTTTAAACTTGATCTCTTGAGATAGACACACTCTGAGAAAACGTGAGAAGTGGACCTAAAATCACATGGAGAAGAGAATTAAGACAGAAATTATTTTAAAATTGACCTCTTCAGATAGACACTGAGAAGACCTGAGCGGAAAACCTAACAACGCGTGGAGAGGAGAATTAGGACAGAGATTAATAAATTAACTGATTCACTGCCAAAGGACAATATATAGCCAAATCTGACCTCCCATTTGGACAGAAGGACGATATATCGCCATTCTAGGGTCATCATATTTTCCCCTTTCGTGCATCTTCCGTAATTTCAATTCTCAGTCAACAGAAATTACATTATCATACCTGTTAATTTTTGGTCCAGACACTTGTTCTACGGCTCTCAGCTGAGGGATATCGCCGAACGCCTCTAAGTAAATATCCCCCGGATGTGAGGGATTGACCGTTACTAACCCCCTACTCAATGAAGGTGAGATGCTGAGCCTGCTACATGTTTGAACTAGACACTTGTTCTACGGTTTTCAGCAGAGGGATATGGCTGAACGCCTCTAAGTTAATATCCCCCGGATGTGAGGGCCTGGCCGTTACTCACCCTCTGCCGCATGGAGATGAGATGCTGAGCCTGCTACATGTTTGAAATAGACACTTGTTCTACGGTTTTCAGCAGAGGGATATGGCTGAACGCCTCTAAGTTAATATACCCCCGGATGTGAGGCCCTGGCCGTTACTCACTCTCTGCTGCATGGAGGTGAGATGCTGAGCCGGCAGCATCTGCCTTTCATGGAAAGTCCGAACCTAAAGCTCGCGGAGTGGATGTCGTCTGCAGACTGACCGTTCCTGGTTTGCGTGGGGAGCGGTTCTCATGGAATGATGCATTACCAGTGTCCCTCGCCATTAGGCAAACACACACCGACTTCTGAGGTACTTGTAATTTACGTCCATAAGTCAAGGATGAGATGTTAACAAGTTCTTTATCTAGAGTTTGAGAGCTGCGGTGGCACAGCTGCTAGCAGGCTCACCTGCCGACCTGGTGGAGAAGTGTTAGTATACTACCTAGCTACATGGATTGTAAAACTATTGACCTGGGCACCCACGTCTTCCCAGTCATAAACGGGTATCAGGAAATGTTGTAGAATGTAAAGGTACGTGATAGTAATCACATTACCCACTTATATCAGTAACTACGATATCACTTCCCAGATCTATAACTTACATAAACCAGTGAACAGGAGACGGCGGCGGCAGCACTCGATCTCCAGGACGCGTATAACAGAGTCAGCTATTATATTTTGATGTACGTTCTCATGGAGAAGAGAGTCTGTCCTTTGTTGGTGAACTGGATTGTAGCTGTTTTGTATTCTCGTAGAGTGACTCTCGGGCCAGATACACGGACCTCTGAGTCATGTATCATACCCCCCAGACTATCACAGGGGTTTAAAAAAAAATGTCACCTGTACTTTGCAATTTGTATACGAGCAAGATTGCAAGCATCGAAGGGCCAGGAGCTGGAATGATACTAACATATGAAGATGATGTTCTCGCGTACAGACAGTGGAGGGGCAGAAATCAAACAGCCCAGGAGCTGCAGGCGACACTTGACAAAGTGATGGATTGGTGCACGGAGATGAAAACTGTCATAATCCCAGAAAAGGCATCTGTCTTATGGTGCTCTCTGGGCAATATGATTGTTAAAACTTACCCCCTAAGCCTCAAAGTAAATGGTAGAAATGTGAATAGAGAATGCAGACTGAAGCACATGGGAAGCACTTTTGATAGAACCTTGTCCTTTAGGGATCACGTTGAAGTGGTGGTTACAAAGTGTCAGAAGGGACTCACTGCACTGATGTGGGTGGCGACAAGGGACATGGGGCAGAAAATGATGATCACACGTTTTCAGCATTTGATAATTTCAGTGGTAAAGTATGGACTAGGAATATTCACTGTCTCAAAGAGTCAGCTAGTGAAACTAGAGCGCAAACAGAATGAAGCCATGAGGGCGATACTGGGGTGTCCAAGAGACACCCCCAATCGTGTGTATGCGATACATCCTGGCGCTACCGACCATTGCAGACAGACTAAAGGTGTTGCAGGCACGGGTACACCTCACAGGTAGCTGCGGACAAGGAACACCTCCTGCATGATTCCCTGGATGCAGTCAGGGGCTACAGCCTGTTAATGGGAAGATCATGGATGACGCAGGTATAAAATACCATCAGGGAAGTGTACCCACTTCAGAAGATTGGCAGAGACAATGAGTGTGTCAGAGTGCCGAATATAAATTCAGACGTGTGGGGTTATAATCACATTGGGACGTGAGTGAGTGTGGGGAGTGGCCAGCCAGCGCTACAGAAGTAAAAATTCAGCAATTAATTCAAGGCGACTCTCGTCCTGGCGATGTGATTATCTATACCGATGTCTCTGTGTTAAGAGGCAAAATAACGTGCCTGGGGACTCATAGCAAAAGCCAATGTTTAGTAAAGGAGAGCAGGGCATATTATTCCACAACCTCAAGTCTGAGAATGGAGATGGAGGCGGTTACTGCAGCTTTCCACTGGTTGGAGAACGAACTGTATACACATGCTCTGATTGTAACTGATTCACAAAGCATGATGACAAAGGTGAAGACTGGCATACTTCGTGCTGAATGGTATTCAACAATTCAGGTGTCGAGTATTGTCAGCATTCGCGTGATCTTTTCTCCAGGACACTTTGGTGTGGTTGAAAATGAACAAGCAGACAGACTGTTTGGTGCTGCAATGATTGAGGGTGATTTGATGCATGATAAGGCAGGTGTGGTGAAGGCCCTCTGGGAGCGTATGAACAATGCAGGAGAAATGCAGGAGCCTATCATTATGCTAGAGACAATGCGGCAGCAAGAGGTGATCAGAGGATCTGGTCAACAGTCGTCACGCAGAGGTAAAGCAAGACGGACATATAATCAGATTGTAGAGCGCACCATTAGTATTAGAACTGTACGCTGGCTGTTGAATATGATGACTGAGCTCTGATGGGAATGCCCCAAGTGCAATGATGTCGGTTTTTGACTCAACTCAACCAAACTTAAACTAGCAGCTATGCCATCTGTCTGTCTGTCTGTCTGTCTGTCTGTCTGTCTGTCTGTCTGTCTGTCTCTCTGTTCGTCTCTCTATACATCCAGCCATATAAGTATCCATCCGTCCGTCCATCTATCCGTCTATCTGTCTGTGTCAGTCTGTCCCTCTGCCTGTCCTACGGTCTACCCGCCTCCCTATCTGCTTACCACCTTGTATTTAATTTTAATTAAGCCCTGTCCCACACTTTACGGAATCTGTCAGAAAAAAGAATTATAAATTCATTACGTGGTTGGTGTTTCCTGTTTTTCACGTCAAGCTTGGGTTGTCTCTGAAAGCTGTTTTCTTTGAATTCTCCGACAGTGGAAGATAAGATACAATAGTGGAAGATAAGATACAAGAGTGGAAAGTACGATACAACAGGGGAAGATGAGATACAAGAGTGGAAAATATGATACAACAGTGGAAGATAAGATACAAGAATGGAAAATATGATACACGAGTGGGGGATAAGAAAGATACAACAGTGGAAGATAAGATACAACAGTCGAATATCAGATCAAACAATGGAAGATAAGATACAACAGTGGAAGATAATATGCACCAGCGGAAGACCAGAAAGATAACACAGTGAAAAATAAGAAAGATACAACAATGAAATACAAGACACAACAATGGAAGATAAGATACATCAATGAAAGGAAAGATACAACAGTGGGAGATAAGAAATATAAAACAGTGGAAGTTATGAAAGATACAACAGTGGAAGTTAAGATACCACAGTGCTAGACTAGATAGAGTTGCAAATACTTTTTTGAGGCTCCGGAAACTTTCGGACTCAAGAGTTAGAGATCAGGCTCCCAGAGGTCTTCAAATATTTCCTCAGTGACAGACGGCTAGACAGACAGATGGGTGGACAGTCAGACAGACATAGACACCAGTATACACACAGATGAACGGGCTGACTGACAAGCAGAAACAGGCAGATATAAACATGTATAGATAACCCTTTTGCCAGTTGTTTCTTCTAAGTAGGACGACTGAATAGTATTAAGTAACCAGTATGACATCTTTAGCGGGAGGTCGCCATAGGCGAATGAATAAGAGAGCTCTTTCTTAAATATCCGGTGTACTGATGCCGAGTTGGCGGATTCAACCCCTACACCATTCAGTTGGACTAAAATGTTGACTTATCGTTGTTGACCTGGGGAAGTAAATTACAAGTACCTGTGAAGGATGGCGAGGGACACTGGTAATAGGGAAAGCTAATCCACACGCAAAATTCAGTCCGGTGCACTAGAAGCAATAGCACATGTATGGACTAGGACAGAATTCAAAACTAGCGGTGGCAAACAAACCAAATTCTGATTGTGTGTGTTATCGAAACTGATAGCGAACTATGTTGATCATGCCATGAGCTAGGTGGAAATCCTTAGGCTCGTCGCCTGCGAAAGTGAAGTAAAGACTGAGCACTTATCCCTCTATGCACTCAGGCCAACAAAATCGGATGGCCTAGTCACATCAAAGACCCATAAAAGGAAACTGCTTTGGCACACATTTAACCCAAAAGAAATGTAAATCTTTGATCAATCTTTTGGGAAATTCCTTAATAAAAATTGGTCATAAATTTTAAAGGAAAATACATAGAAATAAACGAAGACAACTTTGGAACCTTGTGACAAAAAATGCACTAACCCACACAACACCACTTAAAACCCGTGTCCTACTGGACTTTCTGACCTGTGGAAAGACAAGTGGATTTTCAAATAACCTTTTGTTAACGACTATTAAATTATTCATGCGCATTTCCGGGAGTTCGGAAACGGCAACGGAGTTTACCGGTGGATGAGTTGTGTAGGTATAGCTTTCCCGTCGCAAATGATCGTGTGACATATGTCACATGGTTATGATTCTCTGGTATGTGAGAAATGACGTCGAGTGAGACCTGGTTGGAGGTTAACACCCTTTAGGAGTGCCTGTCTTGAAACTCGTCCATGTGGGCTTAGTGTAAATAAGGGGAAAGTTTCATGCCGGGGGGGGGGGGGGGGGGGTGGGTAATATGGTGCTAGCCCAGATTGTTTTCCCTATACAATGAAAATATAATTAGACAAGTAGAAGATATTAAAAGAACCACCATTTCGGGACGTAACATCAACAATATTAGATATGCGGATGAAAGAGTGTTGATTGCAGACAATGAACAGGATCTGTAACATTTAGTAGATTCGGTTGTTGTACACAGTGATCAGCTATGGTTAGAATTAAATTGTAAGAAGACAGAGATTATGGTAGTCTCTAAGAAGAAAAAAATACCACAATGTAATATAAGGATAAAAGGGAATATTCTTAAACAAGTGAATCGGTACAGCTATCTAG
>JACEFZ010023008.1:0-10000 GCA_014155875.1 Cepaea nemoralis | reverse complement strand
TCTTCTTCTTCTTCTTCTGCTTCTTCTTCTTCTTCTGCTTCTTCTTCTTCTTCTTCTTCTGCTTCTTCTTCCTCTTCTTCCTCTTCTTCTTCTTCTTCTTCTTCTTCTTCTTCTTCTTCTTCTTCTTCTTCTTCTTCTTCTTCTTCTTCTTCTTCTTCTTCTTCTTCTTCTTCTTCTTCTTCTTCTTCTTCTTCTTAAATGTATTGTCAATTTACAGGTTCTACAGTTAAATTCATTAGTATCTCCTATATTTTTATTAAACATGTGGTATTTTAGCCTGTTGTGGCCTGTCCGTAGCCTGACGATTGTAACTTGTTCCACTCGGTGGAGTTAGTTATATGCCTCATCTGTCTGGCGGCCTGTATGCTCTCATTTCCACTTGGTTCTATAATTGCTTCTTATAGATCTATTGTCCTTATTATAGTTTATGTCTCTATCAGGCTGTGGTAGGCTTCCACATTTCTTTGCCAATCTGCTGCCTTCTTCGTGTCTAATAATATTGCAATGATAAGGAATTCATTGTATTTCAACCAGTTTGGATTTCTACTAGTTCTGCATTGCTTCAGCTCTTAAGTATTAAAACAATTGACTTCGCATCTGTAAAGAGGGCTATTTACTTCTCTTTATGTTTCTCCTGACAATATTTCTACCACAGTTTTCAAAGCCTGATGCATGTTTTTTCAATCCTTTAATGTAAAACTTTACAGTATCTCTTCCGTCTGGTATCCTATGCTTAATGGTATAACTTAATCAAACTCAATTCAGTTTAAATAAACCCAACTCAGCTCAGCTCAACTCTACTCAGCTTATCTCAACTTAACTAATTTAATCTCAGCTCAGCTCAGCTCAACTCACCTCAACTCACCTCACCTCAACTCAGCACAACTCAAACTCAGTACAGCTCAGCTCAACTCAATTTAAGATCAACTCAACCCCGGTCATATAATCTCAACTCAGCTCGCCTCACCACAACTCGCCTGACCTCACCTCAACTCGCCTCAACTCTTATGTTGTAAAACTCCAAGCAGTCAACACCACAACAAGAACCTTCTCCTCTTGAACCAGACTGAACTCAATAACCTCTGACCTACCCCCGCCTCTATGAACTCACGTAAGTAAGTACTGCATGTAACTTGAGTTCACTTAAAACGTTTTGACATTCGCCAAGGGAAATGTGCGCACATATCCCAGGAGATACGGTTAAGAGGATCGTGGGAGTAGAGAGGGCCAACCCTACCCGACAATTCACGATATTATTAATAAGCACACATCCTGGAAAACTTCTTTTGTGGTAATTGAAGCGTAAAGCAAATACTTGAAATAAAGTAAACACATAAACAGGCGCATGTTCGTCACTGGTAAAATGTTGAAAGCTAGTCTGGTTTGGAATGTGTCACTCGTCACGGCACGCCCTGAAAGATAATCGGACAGGGTACCGTAGGAGGGTAAACGGACATGACGAGGCAAAGGAAGGAACATCCCGGACTTTATTTTAAGAAAGCGTAACGTTATATATTCACTCTTGGTTGCATTGCTGGGGACAAACATAGATAAATATGAAAACAGCAATCAATCTTTAGTAGCCAGCGATGTGTTCCCTTGCTCATGGTACCAGTGCAGCCTGATTGAATTACCGCTGCCAGTTTCCTCTACGCGTTGATTGTCATCCACACCATCTGCTCATATCTCTCCTCTTTGCAACAGCCTCTCCAGACGTGGATCCTGTGTTTTTCTGCATTTTCCCCTCCATCTCAGAGATCTTTCTACTCGATCCAAAGATCTTTCCACTTGATCCTTGAGATCTTTCCACTCGATGCAAATATCTTTCCACTCGATCAGAATATCTTTCCACTCGATCCAAAGATCTTTCCATTCGATCCAAAGATCTTTCCACTCGATCCAAAGATCTTTCCACTCGATCCCTGAGATCTTTCCATTCAATCCCATAGAGACTTTAAGGCCTCAGTTGTGCCATAATCTAACTCACGGGCAGCAGTCAGTCTATCAGTCTGTTCATTTCCTCCAATACCAGCATGCCCTGGGACGGAAATCCAAAGTATGCTCTTGACCTGCGTCTGTTGGAGCGATGCAAGTCACTCCACACAGACTCAATTTTTATTTTACGTAGAATGCCGTGAGAAGAGAACCAACGGCTGCAGCAGGATATAACAATAGGGAATAAAACAGCAAGGTATATGGGAACAAGTGGGAGATACTAAACACAGACACAGTGTACATACCTTACAATGTACTCCACTACAATAAATGTAAATCACAAGGAGGGAGGGACTGGGGAAGGGGGATTTTGTTTAATTGTAAAAATATAATTTTTAAAAAAAAGTATACTACGACACGATCAGGAAAAACACAAACAGATGTAAAGAAAAGCATGGCATCAGACACGTGGTTCTCAAACTTTTTTGGCCCACGCAACCCTTCACTGTAAGTTCAGAATGTCATTCCCTCTCCCCCCCCCCCCCCCCCCACCTTTTCCTTTCGTATTTCCTCCCTATAAATTCCCCCCGCCCCTACACAGTATACGTAAAAATGGAAGCTAAATGTAATAACACATACCAGAAACAAGTCTAGACGTCTAAATAAAACGTGCTTTGCGGGTCTACGTAATAAAACGAATTTCAGAAGGACGAGAAGTACAGAACCGTAAAATATGTAGGGAAAAACAATATCAAGTATTAACGCGATTTTGAAATAATCTTAATTCACCCCCCCCCCCCCCCCCAACCCCGTCGTCTGGTTGAGAACCACTGCATTAGACATTTTAATAATATTAAAACACACATCCACCGCTGTTATGAAGGCCTTTGAGAATCTTACACAAACACATGTCGTTCTGTACAACTTAACGCCGTCATTACATTCCATTCTCATGCTTGAAGTTGTGATATCATACGCCACAGTCTTCTCTTTCACACCGGGTTCATAATTTTTACACTTTAGGACTGCCATCTCCGATTACCTCTCACTACAGAACCATCGGTGTATATTATCACGTCACCCGGGTATGAGTTGGCCCTTATCGACTGTTGCACAGACGCCTCCATCTCATCTAAGGTGTTCACATTAACAATTACAGATTGACGCACATACAAGTAGAGATTAAAGGATACATTAGAGAACATAAACAATTTAAAGCTACACCAATTACCATATGGGATTCGAACCTGTCATCTCAAAATACATCAACGCTAGGAAAATAGAAAACTAGAAAACTAGGAAACTCACTAGCAATTTGCAAACTTAATGGGAAAACAGCAAGAGGAAGATTTTTCTTTAAATAAATAATCGAACAGTTTGGCATTTGACATAATCGGAGCCAGAATATAGTAGTGATGCGAGGCTAGTGATTCTGTGAGATGTGGAGCTATGATAAGGCGTGCCACGTGATGGTGATGATGATGTGTGTATGGAGAGACGATTGTAACAATGAAACAACATAACTCTAGAGAAACAAGATAAGAAAAGGTCCAAGATATGGTTTATCCAGGATATGGTTTAAACAGGATGTGATTTATCCAGAATTTGGTTTATCCAGGATGTGATTTATCCAGGAAGTGAATTACACAGGATTTGAATAATCCAGGATGTTTACTTCATACAATTAACAGGAAATGAGTTCAAACTTAATTTCGAAGTTTAAATTCCCAACAGAATACTCAGTGTATCAAGACGAGAGAAAATAAGAAATTATGAAACCAGGACTAACATGGAGGTTATCATCATCATCATGTGCCATGCTGGTAAGCGTGGGCTGTCATGTCTCGCCATCTCACTAGATCACCAGAGACGTGGATCAGCTCAGTGTTCTTGTCTCGACCATGTCATGTGGTCAAGCCATCCAGGTATTTATTTCTCTGCCTTTCTCTGTTCTTTTCCCCTCAATCTTGCAAGTTGTCACCGAGTTCTTCCATTTATTTCTGCTCATAAACGTGACCAAAAAAAATGTTGACTGTCTACGTCTAAAAAGGATTGTGGCTGCTCACTGAACCAAGTGTTTACCGCTTTCATTACGTCTGCATCTGTGTGAAATCGTTTGCCCCTTGAGAGCTTTTTTTTTAAAGGGCCAAGAAATGAAAATCACATGGTGAACAAATCAGGACTATAGCTGGATGTTGCAGAATTTCCCACTTCTTCCTTGCTAATGCTTCCTGCACAATCTTTGCGACAAAGCGACGAGCATTAGGTGCAACAAAATCACACTGCGAGAAGCAGCGGGTTTTTATTCTTTGATGGCTTTTTTGCAGCTTGTCTAGTGTTTGCAATTAGTGGTAGAGTTGATGCTGACACCAAGTTCTTTAAAGTCAGCAACCCAAAAGCCCTTCATGGTAAAAAAAAAATGCGCTCAGCATAGCTTACCAGCGGAAACATGTAACTTGAATTTTTTGGCTTTTGGTGATCCAGCATGCTTCCATTGCATGCTCTCTCTTATTGCTGCTAGGCTCAAGTGGTGACATCATGATTCATCGCCTGCCACTATGCGGAAGAAAAATGCACAACCTCCACTTGTAATGCAGCAAGTGGTTCAAACACCATCCCATGCGTCCCTCTTTTTGGTGGTCGGTCTACATCCGGGGTACCCACTGTGAACATACCTTCCAATATTGCAGTTTCTTACGAACGACCTTTTGAATTCTCCCAATTGACAATCAAATTCTTTCGCTAGCGAACGTATGCTTCGACAACGGTTCATCTGTACTGCTGCATCAGTTTTGGCGGTGGGTTTTTTTTTCTGTTGCAACAATACGCTCTTGACCCGGCCATCGAAGATCTGTCGTGAACTGACGTCCTTTCCGAAACATTCGTGCCCAGTCTGCCACTGTTGTCTTCGACACACATTGTTACCGTACGCTGCCTGCATTCTTCGATGAATGTTCACTGGTCGACATCCTTCAAATGAAAGAAACTGAATCACCGCTCTTTGAGCTTCTTTGGACGGATTTTGGATCAACTCGCCCATTTTCTCAACGGTCAGAAATAGAAACTATGCATCATGGGACGATAAGCACTTGCTCTTTTATTCATTGGTCAGTACTTATCACATGACTATGACATGATCATGTTCAACGTACGCAATTACGCGCGGTGCGGCACGAACGGATTTCAAATGAACGCCCCTTGTATATTACATTGTGGTATTTCCTTCTTCCTGGTGACGACTATAATCTGTGCCTTTTTACAATTTAATTCTAACCCTAGTTGTTCACCGTGTGTAACAACCGCATCTACTAGACGTTGCAGATCCTGCTTATTGTCTGCAATCAATACTATATCATCTGCATATCTAATATTATTGATGTTTCTTCCTCCAATGATGAATTCCTTTCATATATTTTATAGCAACGCTAGATTTCATTAGAAAACAGTATGTGAAATGGTTCGACCACATAAGTAGGCTACCAACTGACAGTATACCACAACAAGCAATGATATACAGACCACAAGTAACTAGAAGTGACCGATCATGTAAATGATGGACAGAGTGAATAAGAGAGTCCATGGGAATCTCGATACATGAAGCCCATACACGGGCACTCTCCCTTTGTTTATGCTTCACCTTGACACCGTAAGGTACACGAGGAATAAGATGAAATGAGATGAGGTGAGATGATGAGATGAGATGAAAGAGATGAAATGAGATGATGAGATTAGATTATGAGTTGAGATTATTAGATGGGATGAGATGATAAGATGACATGATCAGATGAGATGAGATAATGAGATGCGACGAGATGAGATCAGATAAGATGAGATGAGATGATGAGATGAGATGAGATGAGATGAAATGAGATAAAATGAGATGATGAGATTAGATGATGAGTTGAGGTTATTAGATGGGATGAGATGATAAGATGACATGATCAGATGAGATGAGATAATGACATGCGACGAGATGAGATCAGATAAGATAAGATGAGATGATGAGATGAGATGAAATGAGATGAAATGAGATGATGAGATTAGATGATGAGTTGAGATTATTAGATAGGATGAGATGATAAGATGACATGATCAGATGAGATAATGAGATGCGACGAGATGAGATCAGATAAGATGAGATGAGATGATGAGATGAAATGATGAGATTATATCAGATGAGATAAGATGAGATGAGACGATTGTTAATAAGAGTCATTTCTAGTGCACGCGGTGACCTACATAGAGGTGCGGAGGTGAAGAGGTGTTTGTGTGCCTGAGTCAAGTTTCATACTGACCACCACGCCTCGAAACAACCCCATTCTCATCTCAACTCATCTCATCATGTTCCTCTTGTACCTTGCGGTGTCGAGGTGAAGTATAAACATCGTGAGAGTGCCCGATTATGGGCTTCATGTATCGATATTCCCATGGACTCTGCTATTCCCTCCGTCCAACGTTTGCGTGGTCGGCCTTTTCCTCTGTTTCCATCTGGTCTGTACATCCGTTTATACGTCTTAGTTTTTCTACGAGCAGTATGAAGATCCCCTGCCGGCTTGCTAGGCCAGTCGCAGGTTAAGGACACAAATCTGACCCCAGGGAGTCCATCCTCTATGGCGAGCCACAGCCCCGTTAGCCCATGACCTCGCGGTCATGGTTTCCCGGTCTGCACCACGTGGAGGTGGGGGTTGACTTGTTTAGTCTGCGGGTCATCGGCAGGCTACTAATTTTCACTTTTCACCCCTCCTGGGAGAGGCTAGCCGATCCCAACTCTGATGGCTGCAGGGCCAGGCGGATTCCACACCTTGCAGACCCCATTAGGCGTCGAAAATCCACGCGAAAGCGCTCATAACATTATCACCGCTCGGGCATGTTTCCTTAGTGACTCAATGAGCATGCTCGGGAAGATAGAGAGGGTCCGATGACAGTGATTGGTGTCTCTGGAGCGGTCACGCCTGGCAAAGATTTTTTATTTCCAAGCTGCATGTCCCTTACAGGACGTTGCAGTCAACACCAGCATTTTTCAGCTGCTGTTGATGTTCTCGGCAAGATTACGCTCAGTAATTTGCCATTGCTTTCTGAGCGACCGGCTCACATACCCCCGTAAGTAACCACTACTGAATCTCGCGCATTTATGTTCCCGCGTGGATATACGGGATAACGGAGAAAGTCGTTAACCCCTTCGCCAGAGATGCCGGTTTGGCAAACATTAGTTTCATTTAATATGCCAGGGCATGCGGGTGTACAGGGAAATGAGCAGGCTGACAGGCTTACATTTAAAGGCTACTGTGGAGGGCGGACGAGCCATGGACCAGGCTGATATACTGAATGCTCTATGTCAAAGACTGTAATATAAAGGCAGGAGGTATGCCTCAAGATAGAAGACCACCGGGAGGAGTGGTCAACCTCAAGTAGATTAGAGGTAATACCGTGCCCCGATATAAGGGCAGGGTAGATGAGAGAATAGGGGACTATTAACTAGTTCTCTCATGAGACACGGAGGCAACGACCAGTTAGTTAGTACTCTGGTCACGACAGAATCACGCCTACGTGATTGCCACGAGAAGAGTGCCACTCAATAGGAGAACGGCTGCTACAAGCGTGCTGATTGTAACGGCACGCAAAAAGCCGAAGGACGCATCAAGGTCCTTCCGCGTGCTGTGTAGTCACGCGTGTAGGAAAAGTCAGACTGGGGACTGACTTCGTAGAGAGCAGATCGTTTTAGTGTCGATAGGAGTTTTTGTGTAGCCAAAATAGATAGAGATTAGCAATAGGGTTAGGAAACTAGTGATAGGCAATTCTGTGGCTTTGTGTGTGATTTGATAGCGACTGTTTTGTAATTGTAAAGAGCCAACGGCAATAAAATGTACCATTTATTTCCTCTCACACGACTTGCAAGTTTCTTGTGTGGTGTGGGAGAAGTAATCCGATGATGCCTGACACATCAGTTGTTGACAGGCAAGGATTAATGTGGTGTCAGAAGTGTGACTTGGACAAACGTTCAAGCTAATACACCGACCCACGGCTCTTGACTAAGGTTGCTAGTAGGTTTAATTAGGTTTAATTTGTGTCAGTGACTGATGACGTGTGCAGACTAGGACAAGTTGCGAGCTAAGCTGTGTCTATCGTAACAAAATAATGTTTATTTGTGCTTATTAAAATATTATTTAATTAAATCATGTGTTCTTCGAAGTTGTAAGTATTGATATTATTTATTTCTTTCATTGATTTATGCAATTATTTATTTGTTTATGAATAATTATCAAATACGATTCATGGCGGAGCGATACACAGCCAGCAACAATATCGATTTTTGCAAGCTAAAAATAGCGCTGCGCCTCTGACGTAATACGATTGACAAGCAGTTGTGTTACGCCATTAGCATTCAGCATTTAAGTGTTTGCAAATCGCCAAGCTGCTGCCCGCCTGAATCTGTGCTTTATATACTATTATTTGTTTAATTAAGTTAGTGAATGAATATATTTATTTATTTAAACAATATTTTATATTTTTATTATTTAAAAGCAGTTATTGAATTTTTTAGTATTTTTTATTTGTTTACCGTCACGATGGCACTACTTTCGGCTATGCAATTAGACTTGGTCTGCACAAAACTTCCTTAGATTAAAAATAGGTTAGGGACGAAAGGCATAAACGTTAGAACGAAGACAGGACATTGACATTTAATATTAATTAACCTATATTCTGTTTGTACGAGGGCATGTCTTTGTCATTGTACCAGATTGTCAAAGATAACGTGTCAGTTACAATTTGTTAATTGTTGCTGCTCTGTGAACCAGGGTGAACAACAGCTGATAGAAATCTTGTGTGTATGCCGAAGTGCCAAACGAGGTGACCTGTGTTACCGGAGTGGTGTCCTGATTTTCCGGGAAAATTAAGTTGAGTATACTCAATATATTTGGCATGCAATGTGATTAATAGTGCATCTCTTTTCAGCTTGTGATACATTAGCAGATTTTTGGCTCTGTTTTTTTTTTTTTTTTTTTTTAGGATAAAATTTCCAGGTTATAAACAAAGAGTACAATTTATAGTGCTCAGATAATATAGAGACATAGCCATATCTAAGATAAAGAAGTGATTAAAGAGTTCAGTGCGGGTCAACGCTAGCTAATAACCCAACAACATGGCTACTTTAGCTGATTTTGTAAAAGCAGGTAAAGAATTACAATACACAGGAAAGGGGCTAGAACAATATGCTGATCAAAAATTTAAAGAAGCAATAGATGCTGAGAGAGCTGAACGGATACGAAAAGAAGATGCTGAGAGAGATGAACGTGCACAAGAAAGACAACATCAATTAGAATTAAAACAGAAGCAGTTAGAACATGATAAGGAGATTAAGCTAAGCAATTAGATCAGGAGAAAGAATTAAAACAAAAAGAATTAGATCTAAAGCAAAAAGAGATAGATGAAATGGCAAGAGTTAAGGAAAAACAAATACAAGTGGAATCAGAAACACAGTTGAAGATGAAAAGTATGGATGTAGACTCACACGCAGAGATCTCTGCCACTAAACTAAAAAGTCAACAAGAAGAAAATAAGTTCAACAAATACAAAAATATTATCAAACCATATTGTAAAGAAGATTCCATATCAGCCTGGACAGAAAATGTCGAGTATCAGTTTAAATACCACCCAAATTCCAATAGACATGTGGGCTATGATTTATATGAAAACCTGAGTGGTGAGCCCCTTAAAGTGATAGAATCTATACCAACTAATCTTAGATCTAACTATCAGTACATCCATGATAGGATAATGCAACACTTTTTACTTGATCCCCTGGGTATCAGGTCATTCTCAAATTTAAAACCAAAACCTAGTGAGACTTCATTGATTACGTCTCAAATGTTCAAGTGTACTAAATAGGTGTTAAAGCAGCTAAAATAGGTAAAGATTTTGAAGACTTAAAAATCTAATAGCCATGGTAAAGTCATATCATATACCATCTCCTTTGCTAAATCTGCAGCAGTCAGACATTGAAAATAGAACAATTCGAAAAGAAAGGCTCCTAGTTTGGAAAAACTTCAAAATTTAAATTTTTAAA